>CAOGCB011286462.1:0-24679 GCA_948266635.1 Cnidoscolus chayamansa | reverse complement strand
GTAGGCAACTTAATTTTTTTTTTAAAAAAAATTAAGTTCAAGCCCTTTTTTTTTAAATTATGTTCAAATTTTTTTAAAATAAAAAATATTCATTTGAATTTTTTTTTAAATAATTAAGTTCAAGTCTTTAAAAAAATAAATTTAATTGAAGTATTTTTAATTTTTTTGGTGTATTTTTTTAGAAATAACTTTCACAAATTTATTAAATTTTGAAAATCGGTCTTCAAAATTTAAAATTATGTGATTTTTAAAAAAATCGATCGGAAAACCGATCGGAACCGTCGGTTTTGACACCGTATCAGAACCGGAACCGGAACCGGAACCGGAACCGGAACTGGAACCGGAACCGTTCAATTTCAAACCGGAACCGGAACCGGAACCGAAAATTTTTAGTTCGGTTCCGATTCTATTTTTTTTGGAACCGGAACCGGCAGTTCCGGAACCGTGGCCATGCTTACTTCCAATTTTGAATGATCCTTCTCAAGAAACTTGAGCAATTCTATAAAGCTTGCAACTCTAAGTTGTTACCCCTCCTAGCAGCTTGTACTTTGCATGGACTATCTCTATTCATAGGGCGTTTCTCTCTATTAGTAGCCTCTACCCAGCAGCTTTGAGGAGATGAACTCTGTTGAGGGTTTCCATACTTTTGATACCAAGGCCCCCATCGCCACCGAAAATTGAACTTTGGCTCAGTTTACCAGCACGATTTTTTTCTCATTATCTTTGCCCCCCACAGAAACCCTCTCATAAGCTTTTACACCTTTGAGCAAGTTGCTTTTGGCAACATCGTTGTTTGCATGGTGAAGACGGGCTTGACAACAAGTACTGACTTTGCTAGTGTGATTCTACCTACAAAAGACAAACTGGTTTTCCAAGCAATAAGCTTATTTGGAATATAATCAATGATATGAGAGTACATAAATTTTTTGTAATTCTTGTGTGAGTGATAGGTACTCCTAGGTTTCATCCCAAGTCACCAATTTTTGATATCTCAAGCTTTTTGCATATGCACTTTCTAACACTAGATTCGACATCTGTGGAGAAAAATATCTTTGATTTATGAAAATTTGTTCTTTATCTTGCGCTTATGAAGAACCGGTCGAGGAGACATTTAACTACTTCTTTTTGCATTGAGGATGCCTCTATAAACAATAGGAGGCTGTCCGTAAACATTAGATGAGAAATGTGTAGTCGAGCAATTTTTCATTTTGAGGGTTGAAAAGATAAAAAATTTTCAAACCAGGTTAGAAGAAAAAAATATTTTGGAATGAGTATTTAAACACATTTTAGCAGTCAGACTATCAAACTGTATTTTAAAATATTTATTATTATTTTTTAAATACTTGTGCCCAAGAAACTTCAAATATAAAATTATAAATATTTTTGATAAAATTATATGAAAATTTTCTTATAATATATTTATTTATATTTTCATAATAAATATTTGATATTAGTGTGAAAATATTAATTGTAAATTATAAATATTTGATATTAGTGTGAAAATACTAACGGCTTCTTCGTATTGATGGCTATCACTATTTTGGCAAATTTCCCTCTTGAGTATGTCCCTTGTGTTATAGTCGATTTTCACCACCTATCCTATGAGCTCCCTTGTGATTCTCAATGCTTGTTTGTGTAGTATTGCAATGGTAATCCAGGTAGATGCACCCATGCCACCATTGATTCCACTTCTTTCTTTCCTTAGGTTGAAATCTATGTTCCACGGTTCCACCAGTAAGCAACTTTCAGCACCCAGGATTTTGAACTCTGCATCTCTCTAGAGAATTTGGAGCGATTGCATAGCACTTTGTATCTTGTGTTCCTCCCCAATATTCTGACAACTATTGCTTTTGTCTATTTCTTGGCAAAGAAACGTTAAATGTTTATGGAAATGAATGCTTGGTGTTGCATCCAAGTTATCGAAGATCACATCTCCATCAGCGATCTGGTACTCCTCTGCGTATTCTCCTTCTACCTCCATATGCGTTGCAAAAGAGGTGCCCATTGTAATTAAACGAGACTCCCATTTCTAGTAGAGAGAGAGGCCTTCCCAAGGGATCTTGTGTTTCTGGTAGGTACCTTCCCAGCTGAGAGCAATTTTATTTGCCATTTTTAATAAAACATGTTTGGTGCAAATTAAATTAGTGGATTAGAATAATCAAAATAAAAATATAATATTAAAAAGTTAATAAATAAATTATTTTAAAAGTAGGTTAGCATTAATTAGGATAATAATAAAAAAAAGAATTTTTTTAGGAACTAAAATAAGAAATTAATGATGAAGCATAACAACTTCCATAATTGCATTAACTAATATCCGTTAGAGAGAGAAATAATGTGAAGTAATTGAGAGAGAGAGAGATGCTAATCTTTTTTTCTTAATGATTAAGTTTGGGGAATTCTTATATATCATTTTCTTATTTCATAATATGCCATTTTCATTCTTAATTATTAGATAATTTAGATTTTGAGAAAGGAGAGAGATAGAATAGAATCTTGCCATGTGCTGACAAACCTGCAAATTAGTTGGGATATTTTATATTATAATTCAAAGTTGATGAGAGTTATATATTATAATGCTTAAAGAATGTAATTTGTTCAATAAGTTTACATTTTTTTATGTTTATGATCAACTTTTTTTTCTTTTACTTTTATTTAGTTGGATTAGCATCTGAATTTAAGATTTTGAAGTGATATAATTTCATTATCATTCAACAAAGTTGATGGGAAACATAGTATTCATGAAATGATGAATCCGATTTAGCCAACTCAACCGATTGAATTTTCCAGGAAAAAAACACAACTGAGTTCAGAAGAAGGAAGCCTATTGGCCCAACCTTCATGGGCTGGATTTCCTACTCTAGGTTGTAGATGATGTGGCAACATATCATTGGTATATCACCGTGGAGGGTCACATGGTGGACAAAAAGAAGTTGCATGGTAAGAGCCACTGCATATTCTTTCTCAATAAAACCAGAAGCTGCAAAATTTTTGGTGCGTTTTTTAATGTTTATAGATTACTACAGCAACAAATACGAGAAAAGAAACTGGGAACAAGCTAAAGATGAGATTTTTATGGTTTATTCTTATTGTCTACACTATGTCTAATCATGTTTTTGCCGATCAGATCTTCCCAGGTTCTGCGGGTAAGTCTTCGCTTTCACGTCTTTTCATCAAGTGGATGGTCCTTTATTCATTTTAGCTTTTTTCTTTGTTTAATCGCTGTAAGCTCGAGGGGTTTATATAACCACTGATTTTATCTGGGGTTATTTAGTTCTCTTCAATTTTCTGCTTCATTGTATTCATGGCAATTGGCAGTTTAGGGTGTATAAAGCTTCATTTTGATATTTTGTTTTCTTGGTCGATGGCTGATGCGTTTGGTGGTCTGTATTTGTTGTTTATAATATCATCAATAAAGCTCAAGCTAGGCTGGGAAGGTTGGAGAGTAGATTGGAGGTGCGTAAGGGGAAAAAAAAAATTAGAAGCTGTTAATCGTAGTTTGTGATATTTGCTGACGAGCTGGCTTTGCAAATTTTATGCATCCCAGCCCTCTCCACTCCCACAGAAAGATCAGATATTTGGAGATTGTCGTCTAATTGGCTGTAGATACGGGTTGCAATTTGGAGAGCATAGCTTGACGCTGCTGGGTATTCTTAGAATTTTAGAATAGAGTTGTTTGTATTGATCAGCATTGTTGTTTAATATGTCTAATTAAATTGGTATCTTTTTAAAGAACAACTTATATAAAGAAATCCTGAGGAAAGAAAATTAAGAGAGACTGGCCAGTGGCCACACGATGAAAGGAGCGACTCGCTAGATTTGAATTGGCATAGGTAGAAAAGATTGAAATTCAGAAGATTTGGAGTGGTGTTAACTATTTTGGAAGAGTCATGTTGAGTCAGAGCTGATTTGAGGCTTCTTTATAGCTGGAAATTTTGTTTTTCAGAGGGAGGGTAGTAATCAAGCTCAAACCTTGTGTAAAAGATCTCAAATGTCAATTCATCATAGGAATTGGTATCTGAGGCAATTCCATGCAGTTGGGTCATCATTCTGCTGACGTTTAATTGCTGATAAAAGCTAGGCCTATTTGGAGTATGATCCCTTGAAAAGGAAATAAATATAAATTTTCTAGTGGTTCAAGTGTTCAACAGTATTTTGTCTGTCACAGAAGCTAATGGTGATTCAGGCAGTAGCTAGTGGTTTTGAAGGCTATTCTATTATGGAGATTTGTTTTCAGTCATGAAGAGATTGTCATGTTTTTTCTTGTTCTGTGCGGTAATTAAATCAGATCATTATATGTAAAGTAACCATATATGAGTTCATGTTAAAAACTGTATGGGTATACCATCTTTTTAAGACATGTTCTTTTCTTATAGGGATGTGCAATTGGTCGGTTTGGTTCCAAACTGATCGAAATAACTGAAATTCTAAAATTTTGAAAACTGAATTGATATTTTTGGTTCGATTTGATTCAGTTCATTGGTTTGGATGCTGGGTTTATTTTGAGAGGGAAGTGCGTTGGAGCCAGTGAGAAGGAAAGGCCGGGTGGGAGTATATGAGCTGCATCTGAATAAAATCAAGACTCATTTATTTAAATTGTTTGGTTTGGTTTTTTCAGTTTTCCATTTAAAAATCCAACTGAAAGTTGAAGTTATATAAAATTAAAAACTAAACCACGTCGATTATACTGAAAAATTGAACCAAGAACAGGACTAGTTCTGTTCAGTTTTTTGGTTTTGACTATATTGCATAACCCTATTCTTGTGTGTCTTTGTGTTCAAATTTACTTTTCTAACTTCTTCAATTGATAGGTGGTTCCTTCAGTCGTAGTTCTCGTGAACCGAAGTATAAGATTGAATTTCACCCAGAAGATTCACCTTTTCATCCTGTAAGTAGCCTTGGTTTATAATATTCTTTATTTGCTTTGTAATGAAAATACTGAGTTTGAACCATCACCATCTGAATCTGAGAGTGAGTTTGTTATTAATTTTGTTGTTGAGCAAGTATGTCTGTATCTCAAACTTCTTGCTACTATTCACATCATCGGTACTTAGATTGCAGTGTTACATTATGCATACTGACTGGGAATTTTGGAATCCTACAGCATTTTTAGCTTGAAAAAGTTCATTTGGGATCTTGTAGAATGAGGAATACTTTTGATATTTCATATGACAAAGGCGTCTATTGAGTTTTCTCTTTGCCACAAGGTCTAGTGAGTAGTGAGTTTCTTTGATGAAACAGTGTTGCCACAGCAAACTAGTTATCAATTTGATACCTGTTACTGATTTTTCCTCCAGTTTATGTTTGGGATTTGTTGACTCTGTATGTTAATTGCAGAAGAGTATTTTTTGTTTTAGTGCAAACATTGGTGCCAAAAACTTTGCAGGATGATGACCAGGAGTCGGTGGTAATGACTAACAAAAACGGAAGGAAGAACTATTTATGTTACTTGCCCAAGGTGGACAAAATCAAGAGCAAACCTGTTAATCAACTGAATATGAGCAGCATGATTATGGAAACCGAGAAACAAAATGTCAGATTGAAAACACCAGATGAGCTGCTTGAAGTGTTGAAAGATCAATGTTTCATCAGAGTTAGTATAATGTCCATTGTTAAATAATACTCAGCTGTGTGCAAAAAGTGCCACGAACAACCTGTTTTTCTTGTTTGAAATTAGATAGCTTCAAAATAACTTTTCTTATTGGTTTCTCATTACTTTTTGAACAAATTTGTCTATCATGAACCAGTACTAACATAATTACTTCTGTACAGCAAGAGGGCTGGTGGTCTTATGAATTCTGCTATCAGAAGAAGTTACGGCAAGTTCATTTGGAAGATGACAAGGTAACCCACTGAAGCATCTCGTAGTGGTCTTATGTTTAGCTGTTTGTTATCAATTCTATTTTCTGTTTTTGGTTATTGTTCAAATTCAAAAAATTTATTTCTTGTAAGGTAGAAATAAGACCAGGAAAACCAATTGGTTTCGCTTGTTGTGGTAACCAGTTTTCTCTTTTAAAATGCCATAGTTTCTTTGTGAGTTGGACAACAAAAATTAGAAACTAAAAGCTGAGCAGAAGCATGTGGAGTGATATTTTAGTTTATGCACTTCTTTTAGTTAGAACATGTGATATCAAAGGCGATGGGATTAGTTAGCTAAAATTTTAGTTGGACTGGATAGTCATATATGTCCAAATGTATTGTAGTTATCATGCTTATATCATATTATTATAGTATTGGAAAAAGTATTTTTATTAAGATCCTTGGGTATCCATGCTGATGACACATGTATTGTGCCATTCCAGGTGGTTCAGGAATTTGTTTTGGGAGTATATGATGAAGAAGCCACAACTGCATTCAACAGTAATCTCTCTGATGTTTATACTTTGAAAGATCCTCACTCAAAAGATGCATCTCAAAGGTATGATTGCATATTATGGGCTTTTGGTTATGAATTTCTTTTTGAGAAAATGGAAGTGGAGAAATGTGCTTATGAGCTTTGAATATTTGAATTTGTTATTACTAGTTTTTTTGTATTTATATAGGTATCATCCTCATCAATATACAAATGGAACCATGTGTGACCTTACAGATCATCCCCGTGAAACTGAGGTAACTTTTTCGTTTTCTGCCTTCAAGCTCTCTTTCTTTTATATTATACTATATAGACTGCATATATTACTTAACCTTAAAATGCAGGTGAGATTTGTCTGCTCTGAGGCTAGAGCTATGATTAGTTCTATCACAGAGCTATCCACTTGCAAGTATGCACTTACATTACAATGCCCAATGCTCTGTAAGCACCCGTAAGTCTCTCTCTTTCCTGCAGAAACAAAAAAAATTCATTGATGTTTGGTAAGTACATGAATCACATGATAACTTTTTGCGATTTCAAAAAAGTTCCATGGAATATATAATCGTGTTTCAGCGTCCTTTATTGTATTCTGTAATAGGACATCATTGCAGTGGGATTCCTTCATTGCAATGGCATCACTTCATTTTCAGTTGTAACTTCTTTGCAAAGCCAATTCATCTCAGTTTGTAGCCATCAATTTATTGACGTAGTTGGCTGAATTTCTTGATTGATCTTTTATGATGGTTAAACTTTAGATGGTTATGTGTGCATTGAACGCCTTAAGAAAATGAAGGAAACAGAAAAACTGAGGTAGCCAGAAGAGGGCTATAGCATGAAGTGTGCTGCATACATTTTTTTCCTTTTTTGGGAAATTCAATTTCTCAAACACACAGCATTTCGGAAAACTCTCATATCATCTAAACACTGAAGATTTGTATTTGCAGATGAAGGTTTATACTCTAAATTGCTTAAAAATGGAGTATTGGTGATCCAGTCTGGCAAATATTCTTTTTGAAGAAACATAAGCTGTTTTCACATTCATACACATATTTGGTCAAGATAATTGTTTTTCTACACCTGTTTCCTGATAGACATGGATTTCTTGTTACATTTGGTTTAATGTTAAACCTTGTTAAGAAACTTTTCTCTGAAGATTACTTGTAACTTGGTGCATCTGCCTTTTTTCTGCAGATTGTTCCAAGAAGAGAGACCAGTTTGGCACACCATCAACTGTAATGGCCTTCCCATGGATTCCAAGGAAACTAAGGCAGAGAGATCCAAAACTGAAGATAAGCAGGTTATTATGGTCACAGATGTGGAATAATATCCATCTAATCTGTCCATACCCAACTTAGGTGATAAAGCATTTTCTTATTAGTTTACAATTTTCTGCATTTAGTGACAATCTTTGCATCTTATAAGAGTATTAATCTAATGAAAATCATGTACATTTCATGAAACAAGACCTTTCTAAAAGTGGGAAATTGACCAGATCATCCTAGCTAGAAATTTTGCAGGAGTTAACTAAGTTGAAACCTTTAATTGTATACCTCAATTAGCAAATTACCAGTGTCCACATTCAAATGTTTGTTGCTTCATGTGTGTCTGTGTAAATTGTAAGAATCAAACCCAAATTTGTCATTTGTGTTATATAAACCCTTAAAGCGAAGTCGATAATAAATCTTTAAAACGAAATTAATTTCGAATTAAATATGGAATTTGGGGTTGAAATTTGAAGGTAAGTAAAACATTCAAAATAATTGCTTATTTGATATATTCTTTAAATTAAAAGGCTCATTTAACTATTTATTCAAAATTTAAAAATCTGAATAAGCTTTTTTGTAATAAAGAACATGGGTAGAATTGCATTCTTTTTCTTATCAGGTTCTGATGTCTTTTTGACTGATTTTTCTTGATGTGAGCATAAGATATTTTATGCAATTTTCACAATGCTAAAGTAAGATCCATAAGATGAGCATGATGTGAATGTATGAGGAATGCCAATTTGGCTAACAGAGATAATTTCTCTTTTCATTAAATAAAGCATTGAAAGCTAATAAGAAATTACAGGTAATCCATATGAATATATATGGTCCTATAAGAACACAATCCGGTTGATTTTGCAAGGATTTTCTTGGTTAATTAGCAAATATATTTGCATTTTATTGATGATTTAAAAAGGATCTTCTAGATTTTGGTTTCTAAAACAAAATTGCAGAAAACAGTTTTCTATTTTCCATATTATTTTTAAGAAAATTTCAATTTTCTATAAAAGATAATGAAAAATCTAACTTGCTATGTAGATGATCTCTTAATCAATAGCAACATTGAAATGTTAATGTAGTTTTAAGAAGGAGAAATGTCTTACTTGGAAATATTAGACTGCAAAATGATATGATTATTGAAACAATTAGGGATTTGTTAATTCAGATCATGTTTTATTTTGATTTTTTTTGTTGTAATATCTTAATAAATCTATATTTATTTATTATGTTCTCTACTATAAATTCAGGCTTTAACTAGTAAAATTGATAGATCAAATTTTTAGCCATTCTAAATATGTTTTATTATCTCCATATTCTTTTTTTTTCCTCCTTTGAAAATCAATACATTGTTTCGGAGCCAAATTCCTTAGAGACCTTTGAGATTTCTCCTAATCTTAAATCCGTAAAAAAATCGCATTCATATTTATATTCATATTCAAATTGAAAATCATCATGTTCAAATCGAAAGCCATTCATATTCAACTTCAACTCAATATATATTGATGAAGAATATAAAGTTCATGTTCTTCCCAACAATCCAACTATGAATCAAATATATTATTTAAAAAGATATTGGTTACAATTCTTGAAACTTTTTTAGAAATTAATCAATGCCTTTGTAAGCTCATGAACAAAGAGGCTCACAAGGTTTGAAGGAGTTTTACAAGTGCAAATAAAGTACAATGGTGGAAACAACTATAAAAAGAACAATCAATCAATCTCACACGTACTATAGAAAGACCAATCATCGACGACACACGTGTTGGTGGAGACTACAGGCAAAATGCAACAAATGTAATCAATTAGATATCCTATGCAAAAAACCTTGAAACTCAACATTGATTATGGAGAACCTCTTACAGAGCTAAGCCTAACATCACATATGCAGTCTATCAGATCATCCAATTCTTACAAACTCCTACAAAATCTCATTGGGATGCTATGGTCTACTTGCTTAGTTACTTGAAAGGTACTCCTGCAAAAGGACTTCTCTTTCCCTCAGCAAATACTAGTCAAGTTCAAGCCTTTTGTGATACTGAATGGGCAAACTGTCCAACTATAAGGAAGTCTGTCATAGGGTACTGCTTCTTCTTGGGACCTACACTTATCTCCTGGAAATCAATGAAGCAAAATATAATCAGTGGAAGTTTAGCTGAAGCAGAATATAGAAGTATGACCTCCATAGTATGTACATTATAATGGATTGCATAACTACTAAAAGACTTCCAATCCCACGAAAAGCTTCCCATCAACTTATACTGTTACGGACGGATTTTAGGGCCTAGAAGATTAGACACCTAAATTAATAAACTTAGTAATTAAATGAATAAGTAAGATTTCTGTAGAGGAAAGAAGAAATCTTTGATCATTCTGTGGGAGGCATGTCATGAGAGGTGTGACATATACCGTGACAACAAAGTTGCAGTCCATATCTGAAAATCCAATTTTTCATGAGAGAACTAAACACCTAGAACATTGATTGTTTGTTATGTAGTAAGACAACAAATACAAGCTAGTTTCACTAAAACATGTCATGTTCCTACTAGGGATATAAATGTATCGTGTAGATTTGAGATTTAAAGAGTTTAAGTTTTATTCGTTAAAATATTTTTTTAGCTCGAATCGAATTTGAGTTTGAGCTCGAATCGAATTTGATTCTGACTCATTTTGAGCTCTACTCAAATATCAACAAGCTTAAATTTGGTTCGTTTAACAAATATGCTAAGACGAGTTGAACTTTTATCGAGCCAAATATTAAATAAATCTAAAAAGGCTCATCTTTTATGATCTTAAATATTTTTAGTTAAAAAAAATAACAATTTTCTCCAAAAAAAAGAAAGAAAGAAAAATACTCATCTCATTTACGATCCTAATGATTTTAACTTAAAAAAAAATTAATTTTAATGATAAATAATTTTAATTAAAAGATTATATTCATGAATTAGCTGACAAACTTGTAAATAAAAGGGTTTTCATAATATCCTTATCCAGTGTGCATATTATTTCAGACTAAAGATATCACATTCAGTGTTGTTTATACTTTTCTAGAAACTTGTAAATAAAATTCCATAATTTAATATATGTACGGTTTCAAAATATTTTGTAGATAAGCAGACGAAGTTTCTCTTAAATTTCTAATATTTCCAACCTGAAAATCGTGCAAAAATAACACTTCTATATTCCACTAACCTTAACCCCTCAAATTTCTTTTAAAACTCGATATAATTCAAGCATTTCAAAATCTTTTTATCAAACTTAATAATTCTCAAATATAATTTTATATCTATCACTTCATCTTTAAGAAAATAAACTATATTATATACATTGAAAAAGTATAACATCTTGTCTACCTACTTTTAAGTGCACGTACATGCCAAAATATAATCCCTTAACTATTCATATAAAATCAAGTTTTTACCTATCTCCCGATGCAATGTTGTATTTTGATGTAACTAGCTTTAATTCTTCTATAATATTTATAACCTGCACGTGGATAGAAAATTCTAACATGCTAAATATATTACGTAGTAATGCTCAACTTTTTTAGTAAAATAATCATTTTAATACTAATTTCAAGCAACAATAGAAAATTCACAATTTTATTATAAAATAAATTAAATAATTGATCGAAATCATTAAAATATAATTTAATATTTTTAAACAAACTCAAATAAATAAACAATTTAAAATTTTACATTAAGCATTCATATTTAAGCAAATGCCATATTATTTTATTTCTAAAAATAATTAACACAAATTTATTTTCTTTATTTCTTTCTTTTTATTCAATTATTAATCTATAAATTTATTTTTGTATTACTTCTAATTTTAACCTCAGCTGCTATAAATTTAATAAGTTCTAGTAAGAATTAAAAAAAAAAAATCTATAACTATAAATATAGGGTACAATATACTAAGAAATTATAGAAATCAAATATCAAAGTTATAATTATAAGAGTGATTATGAGAGCCAACCAGCCAAATACATATATACAGCATAAAATTCATATAGCCTATTACGCAATATTATTAATGTGTAATATGATATGTCATATCATTTAAACCAATTTTCGATCCTTACCAAATTCACGGGCCAAAGAATTAATTTTTTTTTAATCTATAATTGTTACATATAAAAACCAACTAAAATAATCAAACATCAAATTCTATAATTTCAATTTAGTTCTTCTTTTTTATTATTCCTCACATAAAATATATATTCCACTGGAATCTTTCAAATGATAAATTATTATATAACATCTTCTCTTGTACTCTTAGAGTTTTTTTTTTTTTTTTTTTTTTAATTCATAACTAGCTCACTATTATATTCATGAAATTCAGCCACATCTCATATTTTTTAATTCAACTTTGTTTACAATATTTCACTTTAATCTTTTTAGGTTTGGCCTATTACCAAAGTAGTCTTTGAAATTTTCTTTTTAATTCAATTCTTTTTTTTTTTTCAAATTTATTTCAACCAAATCTTTAAACTTATTAAAGTAATTAATTTAAATTCTCACTTATTTCCCTCACTTAGTTTCCTTGATGTAAATATTTATTATGATTTTCAAAACTTTATTTTAATGTAAAATATTTCTTTTAATATCTTTAAAATCCATTCCCGATAAAACTTTAAAATACGAAGATTAAAATTTATTCAAGTCTCCAACTAATCAATTTTGCTATCTTATATCTCAATCTCTTGAATTTTAATCTAAATTAATTTTCATCATTTTCAATTTTTTTTAAAATCACAATTTGTAGCATAAAAGTAAAATTACACATTAGTCATAGCATAGTGATTGGGTGTGAAAATTTGGTGAAAAATGGTAGAGAATTAAAAGAGAAATTTTACCTATGGAGGTTAGAGACCTTTAGCTGTCGATTTCAAAAAATGGTGGAGAAGAGATTTTTTTTTTTACTTAAATTTGACTCATTTATTAAACAAATTTAAAAACTTAGTTCAAGTGTAACTCATTTAAAAAATAAATTAAGCAAAACGAGTTTTTATAAGTGAAAGCTAAAATAGCTCACAAGCAGTTTAATTCATTTACAACTTTAGTTTCTATGCCAGCAGTAGTAGTCAAGTGAAAGACTTTTAACTCGGTGCTTACAATGATACACCACATAGGTGAAACTCCCACACTGCGGCTGTCGAGACTCGAACCTTGGACATTGTACTAACTCTGCCACTTGCTTACCACTGAGCTAAGCCCGTGCTGCCTCCATCTTTAGGGGGATGAAAGATTATGTAAGTAGGTGGAAAGAAAACTGACATAACAGATAGTTACAACTGTTATAAGTAACTAGCTCTTCTCTGTGTATAAAGCTAGCAAAATGTACATGCAATCATGATAACCAAACATGTAATATTTCATTTACCTCCAATCTTGATTCTCTCCATTTGTCATTTAGACCTTGGAAGGCTATCACAAAACTTCAACCTTTTGAAAACAAGCTACAAGTATCAATTAAAAATGCATTTTATGAGCGCTCTAAGTTGAGAACATTAGATCTTAGAGATAATTCTTTGATTGGGAGCATTATAGAATGGATTGATAAGGTTTCATATTTGAGAAATATATCTGAGTCACAACAACCTAAGATTTGTACAAGATTCTAGTGTGATAGATCTAAGAATTGGGAATGAGCAAATGAAAGGGTAACATATTCTTACCTGGAAAACAATATCCTCTCTTTTCCCAAAATGGATCTTTCTTACAACAAATTCCTACAACAATCGGAGACATTAATATGATTCAAGTGTTAAACTTTTCCCACAACAACTTGATAGGACCTATTCCACAACATGCTAAAACTTGAGTGAAATTCGAAGCTTGGATCTCTCCTACAACCACCTGTATGGGACAATACCTCGTGAGCTTACTCAACTTCCTCTACTTCTCTTCAGTATATTTATTTGGATCAAAACATAGAGAGATTCAACTAAGAGTAGTTACGAGGGAAATCCATTCCTTTGCGGACTGCCACTGCCAAAAAGCTGCAATGTGATAATATTAATAGATGATAAAGAAAATAGCTTCACGGACATGTGTGTTTGAGCATTATGACGACTTACATCATGGTATTACTAGTACTTGTTATAGTTTTCTACATAAATCCATATTAGCTGGTTCACATTCATAGAGGTGGAAGTGGTAGTTGTCTAGTACCCACCAACTTATTTTTTTCTTTGCAGAAACACATCATTAAACATACATCTTATGGAATTTTCAAAAGAAACATCATATAGTTGTTTTGTCTAATTTAAAACCTAAAAAGCATGCAAACCCTAAGATGAGATATATAAAGGAAGCTTGAGGTGAAGCCATTTATGAAGGAGGCCAAGAAAATTAAATGGGTCATCCAACCACTTCAACAACTGTTTGAAGTTTTGTAGTACTTAGTGTACGTAATTGCTGAATAGTTAGGTAACCATTTTGAAAACATCAATTTTACCCTTTACCAACTCATTCCACATTGGTGTTCTGCCTTATTAGAGAGTATTTTTTATTTACAATTAGCCTCTTAATTTATTATCTTATTTGTTTGTAAAGTATCTATGAAATGTACTTTCTCAAAACCGAATCCATTTAATATATAAAAATATTAAAATTCATTCTAAATTCAATTATAATTATTTATTATAACCATCAAAACCTAATCCCTTCTAAGTATTTTTTCAAGTGTTAGATAACTAAATTCAAAATGGTTTAATTCCAATTATTTCTTATTGTTATGTGAAGGTTATAGAAGTCCAGACATTTCCAACGCATTTAATGTGAGATTTGACAATTTTATTGTTCTTTATTGTTGGAAAAAGTCCAATAAAACCTAATTATTATGCATAAGTAAGGAAGTTAGTGACCTCAACCTCCATATTTGTTAGCATCACAGCTACCATATAAATTCAATAGCTCTTCTTTCTCTCCTTATCTACATGTTTTATATATATATATATATATATATATCTCCAAGGACCACCTCACATCTATGCAAAGCATATCTCATAATTTCTGCACATGACCACCTTGTATTCTTGTATCATATGTCACAAACAAGACAAGCCATGGATTGGGTCTCTTGGCTCTCCAGGACTGGCCTTGAGCCCTCACTGGTCTATGAGTATGGTCTTGCTTTTGCAAGAAATGAGCTCCAAGAAGAAGATTTAGCCTACTTCAACCATGAGTTTCTGCAGAGTATGGGCATTTCTATAGCTAAACACAGACTGGAAATACTCAAGCTTGCTAGGAAAGAAGCTGGAGGAGGCACAACTGGTCTTTCCAAGTTCATTTTTGCAGTCAACAAAACCAAGAAGAATCTTAAGAAGTGTATTAGCAAGTTGGTTTTTCATGAGGAATCGGTTTTTAAGGCCATGCCAGAGACTTTGCCGCCTCAATATCAAGAGCAGTGGAGAGGAGCCATGACAAGAAAGTACAAGAGCGACAAGGATCTCCAGGCAGAGAAGCCTCCAGTAATCAGGACAAGGAGACAAGCAAAATCAGGTCCTTTGGATGGAAGAATTCCAGGGAATTTGCCGCTAAATCATAGAAACCTGAAGCTATCAGGACCTTTGGACGGAAGAGTGCCGGAGAATTTGATGCCTATGCCTAAAAGCTTAAAACTTTCTGGACCTTTGGATGGGAAAGCGCAGGACAGGTTGGTTTTTGCTTATAGGAGCCCAAACCCAAAGTATGGGACATCAGATGGAATTGTGCAACAGAAGTTGATGGCTGGAGGTAGAAGCCCAGTAATACCTAGGCCGTTGGATGATAGCAAGCAAAGCAGAGTGACAAACAATGATTTTCATGAACAATCATTATGGGCTCACCTTTTTCAGGACATGAAACCCACTTGAAATTTTTTTTTTTCAAATTAATTCTCTATTCAATTTTCCTCCCCTTCATCTTCATGGTGATGGGACTTGATTTTGGTTCTGCTTCCTTCTCAGAAGCAAACTCTGTATGTTCTGCTAGTATTCGTTTCTATATCTAATGTTCATATGATAATAAGAATGTTTTTATATCAGGAACCTGCTTGATTCAAGATTTTCCAGACAAGACTCGATACAGTACTACTAAAATTGAAGTGTATTTGATATCTCCACAGTACAGCCGTTCAAGGCCAAGTAAGAACAACAGACACGCTTAGTAGTACGAATACTAGCTACCACTGCTACCTAAAACAGTTCTGCAACAAAAAGGTTGCTTTTCATGTTGTTATGTCTGGAAACTGTCTTCATACTTAAGAACCTCACATCATTGATTTCTGTTTTTCTTGGTGTCCTTTTCTGAATCCCTGCAATTAAAGAGCAACACCAGATATAACTAAAGCAGCTATCCTCATTCAATGTAACTAAATATTGGAACTCAAAGCATGTATATTTTATAAAAAATTTATTTATTTTCACATTCAAGGCCAACCCTAACTGGTATTAGTCAACAACTTCAACAAACATGAGGAAAACAATGACTCTTTCTCTTTTAACACAAAATATAGATGTGATTTTCCAAGGAAACTTTTTGGCTAAATGCATACTTTTACATCTAACTTTTATATTTTTGCCTATAAAGCACCTAAACTTTTATCATAACCTAAATCACACTTAGAACATTAAAAAAAAACATTACCATTAAATACGAAATTGCCATATCAACATTTCTTAACTCTTCAAGCTTTTGCAACGTAATTGCGCGTGCAAATCACTAACATGCTAACAGGGCAATTTTGTGTTTAAAAGTAAAACTTTTAAATGTTAAAGTGAGAATTTAGGTACTTAATAGGCAAAAATGTAAAATTACAGGTATGAAAGTATGTGTTTGATCAAACTTTTTAAGCTTTTTTTAAAAGTAATTTCATCATAGACATAAAAAGGATTGGAGCACAAGAGAAATGTGATGAATATTGATCATAAAGTCATAATGTTTTCCATGCTTATCAATTGCATATTAGCATTATACGTGTATTGCATGCAAATTTATATTCTTGACAAATTTTCTATCAGAATTTCATGGTCACCATAACTCCTTTTTCAGAAAAGATCTTGTTTTTCAAGTATATTTGAATTTCATTGGCAAATAAATCCGCAGCTAATAGTTATTGTGGAATGCACATATTTCAAACTATTAGAACGCCATCTAGTGGATTTTGTTATAAAATGGAACTCAAGCACAATAATGGACAAAGCATGCATTAGATGCAAGTTAAATTGATGGATGACCATTCAAACATGCACTGCAATGGTAATACAAGTCTCCCATTATAACTTACTAGTTCTAAAGTAGCTATACGCTAACATGTGCTTCAGCAGAAACTAGCCTTTTGTAATGGAACTTCCATTCTCCACTTCAATAATCTTAATGAGTTGAGGTTCGAGGCAGCCTGAAGGAACCCCCAGCATAAAGCATCTCATAAACAGGCCATATTCTCATAGTTAAAATAATGCTCAAGATGGATCCCACTGCACAGACACCAGCCAAAACCAGGAAGGTGAGTCTGAAGCACTGTGGACCTATGCATGAAATGCTTGAGCCAAACAACAGATTCAGTCCATGCTGCTTTTCTGCCTCTGTATCATATACATATCCTGCAAGCAGACCTGAGAAAAGGAACGCACCAAGAGGATTCCCCAGTGACATGACATTATAAAATATACCGAATTGCTCCAAGCCGAAAAGCTCAGAGACTGTTGGAATCATGATGGAGAACTGAACCCCATAGCAAATCCCAAGTAATGCAGTTGCAGCATAAAGGGTGCCATCAATGGCTGAAGCAAAAAGCAGATATGTTATGATCATTATTACTTGAGTGCATGTCATCCATATTGTACGCGGGATTGTTTTTGTCCTGGAAAGAACAAGTTTCCCACATGTAACTATGATAAAGCCAAAGTAATACAACAGGAGAAATGAATCAATGAGTACCATTTATGCACAGAAATACAACCATGTTGCACAAATTTGAAAATTTAGGACATTTACTTAAAAGCCGATGACAACTAACACCCATATTTGACAACATAATTTAGAACATGAGCAGAGTCGGTCATAAAGTCTGTTTCCTTTTCGTCTTTTATCAAGATTAAAACCTCAATCCCAAAACCATCAGGCTGCAACTGCAAAGGCTAATTATTGGATACATATTAGACATGTATTGAAATGAAAACAGCTACAATTTATTTCTTAAAGGAATTTGAATAGATGGAAGGACATTTTTCGCCAGATGTGGAAACGCATCATATTCATAAGGGAAGTTGACAAATAAAGATCATTTCAATATCCATTCTCAAGAACCAAATAGAATCATGAGCATACAAAGCAATTAGGCATGGAAAAATTTCTATTCAGTTGCCTTAATGAGTAGCAAAAATGGACAGAATGCACTAACCTGACAAAATATTCAGAAACAGTACCACCACCAAGGCGACCAACAAAATTGCAAAAGCTGAAGAGAGACAGCAATATGGTGGTATCATGTAGACCTTGTGCAATACCTATCTGGGCCAGATTATTGAGCACAGTTACCCCAGAACCAACCCCAACAAAGTAAACAAAGAAAAGAAGCCAGAAATCAGCTTTAACTACAGCTTCACTAAATTTGAAATCCTCCCCCCTTTTGGGCCTCCTCCTCTTCTTTACTGCCCCCTCACCCTCAGCTAGAAGCATAGCCACCTCAGATGTCTCGTCACTTTCATGAAAGCTTCCAAGGATATATGCTGATGAAGATGACTGAAGCAATGGTTCAGTTTTGTCTGCATTGGCTTCTTCCTGTATCAGATTTTCTGATGAACCAACTGATTGGTCATGCATCACTGATTTGCTGGTTCTAGTGCGACAAAGTGTCATCTTTATAGGTATTGCAAGTGGAGCCATGATAAGGATGAACATTATGGTGAGACAAGTATAAGATATTGGAGCACTCAAATGAAGCATGTGGTCCAATATTGTGGTTATTAGAATATATAAGCCTAGTGTAATAAGAGCTGCTTGGGTAAACTGAAAATGGGCATGCTCTGAGGAGTCCTCACCAGAAGCTGGAGTACAAGCCCTCACAAAATACATCACTAGGAAACAAAGAACGGGAATTCCAAGTGCAAGGAACATCAGAAGCTTGGAAGAGGAACTATCAAGCAGCATACTGTAAATTGCAGTAAACACAGCAGCACTGATTCCTCCATAACCTTTGAGAATACCGGCAACTGTGCCTCGGCTAAGAGGGAAGTTTCTCATGTTCGTCACGAGTACAGAAGTGCTCAACCAAGCACTACTATTAGTAGCAACACATAGTGCCAGCCATAGCTGCAACACCATAAAGAGGAAAAGAAGAATAAGTTCATTTGGGAAGAAATTTCCTAAGCAAGCAGGACTCTTGATCCCAAAAATAAGATGTAGCATCCCTCAAATTTTATAGTAAACTTTAATTTTTTTATGCCTTATTTATTATGATTTAAGTCGAAGCATTAAAATTAGTTGGTTGTCATTAGATAACGAGGAAAGTACAACTAAAATAATTATCTAAAGCTTTAGATTTATCAATTAAAATGCAACTGGTAAATTATTATTTATAAATGAACATTGCCCCCCTTGCTTTTTAGAATCATTCATGGACATTTCCTTACTCTCCCAATCAACTGCAAAGGGAAAATCGGTTAGAACTTTTTACCTACAATTTACTCACAGTTGCAATGTTAAAAATAGCCAACGAGCCTTACTTATGTCAAACTACAAGACTTCTTTATACTAATAATAATAGTAAAAAATAGTTGTTCCACATTTGTAGACCACTGCCTGTAAATAATCTTCAGAATTCGAATCACTCCAATCAACAAGAAAATTTAGTCACTGTTTGATCCCAAAATAAAAAAATCTCTATGAATGAAAAATCCGTTAAATTCAAACATCTCTACTTTCTTAACAAACAATCATCTCAGGAGGTTAACAGGCACCCATTAAAGAAAACATCAAATGGGTTTCCAAGACTTCCATAAAAGGTCTATTTAATCAGGCATTGATTATTAATAATAAAGTGTTAACTCACCAGCCAATAAGGCATAGACTGAACAGTGCGGCTAAGAGCGAGCCAGAGAACACCATAACCAAAGAGACAAGTAAAAGCACCAATCAAGAGAATGGACCAAGGAGGGAACTTGTTACAGGCAATACCAGGGAGCAGTCCCACATTCTCACCAATATCATTAGCAACACCAAGCATGGTAAGCTGGTGCTGATTAAAACCCAGAACAGATTTCAAGGAATGGGAATAAAGAGGGAAATTGTAGGCATTGCCAGATGCTATCTGCACCCAGACAGCTGCTCCAAGTCCAACCCATGGTGGTCTGGTTCCTGCTTTCAGGGTCACCATTGACAACAAGTGATGATGAGGATAGTAGGTATTGGTCAATTAATTCTCTCTTCTTCCTTTGATATAGCTAGATGAGCTTCAGATATTGTCGAGATAAGAGAAACAGAGAAGTGGAAGAAAGAGTAAAGTAAGGAGGAAGGAAGAGGACAGCGTGGGCGGCACTTGTCCACCATTAATGACATTTTGATGACTTGGCATTTAGACATGCCAGAATCACCAGAAACAAAACCTGGCCGCTCTGACCGAAAATCAAAACGCAACCAAACCCCTGGCTCTATCCTCTCTTTTCTCTGTTTCTCCAACCCCCTTGTACTAATTCTTATATATAATTAATATTATAATAAGATCATTTAATTAAATTTAAAATTAATAAATTAATATTCATTCAATAAGAAATTCCCATTATTATATACTTAATTTTCATATTATTTTAAATATTATTAAATCTTAGTATTAAGTATCTCGAACAAGAAAATGCCGACTCCAAAACTGGAAATTTAAGGATACATATAATCCGAAGCAAAAACTGATGTCTCGGTTTCCGACATGGTCGCTAATGATCCAAAGCGAATGGCGCGTTAGCTCAAGTGCATCCACGTGAGATGCTTGTCTTCTTCTTATTGCCAGGAGCACAAGTTCGGTGGGAGCGGAGGCTTCTTCCAAAATGTTTCGCCGCTAAGATTTTGACCAGAGATGACTTGGCGAACATGATTTGTAGGTCCCATTTCAGTATCAGATGGGTCCACATACAGCTAGATCAGATGCCACGTGTACAGAAACCGAAGCTTGCGTTGGCTTTAGTTTTGTACTTTATTGCCCAAGTTGGAGAGTCTTGGTAATCAGTTAACTTTACAGGTTTTTGAAGCTGCTTTTGTTCGTTCGTTGCTTACAAAGTGGGCAATACTTCAAGTGTGTACCCCTCCAGCCTATCTTCTTTTTGCAATATATGTCATTGTGGATTTATTTTCAAGATTTTACAGTCACAGAAGCAATTATTAGATGGATTTTATGATGAATTTAGGATGAGATTCAATCTCAGAGTTGAAACATTAAGGATAAGGGGTTTAAGACAAGTTGATGATGATCTGTTACAGGTTGCCCTTTGTAATGTGAAGAGGAGTATTTCTCACAGTTGTGTGAGCCTTGTAGCAAAACTTGTAAAAGTAATGGAGCTTGGACTTGGGCTTTCTTTGCAGCATTTCTTCCAAACATCCTACTCATGACCATCATTGCGGTATGGCCGCCAGTTCTCATTGCCATTCATCATTCAGTCTTCATTGGTACCAAAAAAAAAAAAAGGTTGATAACCTCCGACCAGCCCCCCTCACTTTGGCCCGACAGTGTAAGAGGAGAGGTAAATAACGGTACACGACAGCTTCTTAGATGAGAAGTCCAGGGACCCGGTGCGCACAGAGCCCACCTAAAAAATAAAACTCTCACACTTCAGTCTTCAACTAGGAAAAGAGAGAGTCCACTTACAAAGTCTGCCTACTTAATGGAAAGAAAATTAAATAGGGAACGAGAGAAACAAAGTATGGACACTACTACTAGCTTGGATTGGAAGATAGTATTTAGGATGTAAATGAAATGATTGAGTTGAGCTGATTTTTAAAAAGTTTAAATTTAATTCGTTAATATTTTTTTAAATTCGAACCGAACTCGAGTTTTATTTATTTCGAACTCAAACTAAATTCATTTCGAGTTCAAATTTAAATTGTTTAATAAATGAATTAAACTTTTATTAAGTTTTTATGAAATTAAATATGAAATAGCTCTAAAAAATTTATTTTATTTATAATATTAATTATTTTTTATTTAAATTTAATAAATTTCTTAAAGAAAATTTATCTTATTAATAATCCTAACAATTTTAACTTAAAATAATAATTTTAGTTAAATAAATATATTCAAAAAATCATTGATGGAGATGTTATTCATGGCAACAATACGTGTGATCTATGTGTTGGCCTTTGGATGGCTTATTCTTTGCATGAAAATATATCTCTTAGCCTATATGATCAAATATTGTAACTTGAAACACATTATGAGGACAAACTAAATACGAAGTGATAGGGTAATCTAATTTTTTTTATCACACATGAAATCATAAAATATATCGGCCATAATAGATGTCCACAGGCTTGCCTTGGCATACATGTGGCATGTTTCTTTTGCAGGCATGCATAAATAGAACGTTGCTTTGAAGAGGTGAATGCATTTTAAAAAAAAAAAATATTGACGAGATTAAGAAAAGAATGCAAATATTAAATCTACTAGAATAGTAATAATAAAGAATGATACTAATAACTTATTGAAATAAAATCTAACTGCATTGTCTTCTGCTTGATTGTAAAAAATGGCAGAAATGTGAAAAAAAAGAGATAAAGATCAACTTGGGATGAAATCAAATTTTAAAAGAGTTTTTTAGTGATGGAAATATGAGGAGATGATTGGGTTATTTATTCATCATGAAAAATATTGATATCGACAAACATCATTTACTTTCGGTGGCTTATTTATCTATTCATTATTGAAAATAGTGGTTTCCATAAACATGCGTAATGATTACAATTGCTTACAAATAGCTGCATCAAACTGACGGCATTATATACGTCTACTAACGAATGGCAGAGCCACGTTAGAGCCAAGGAGGCCATGGCTACCTTGGACTTTTGAAAAATGTTACAAGGTTAATTAATATAACTATCACCATATTATCTATTTATATTTAATTAATATAAATATCGCTTGGGGTAGAAATATCACTTGCTTTTGTTTTTTCCTTTTTTTTTTATGATGAAGTTGTCTCGTTCAAATGACAAAAAGCTGCTTGTTGAAACCTCAGCCAAGCATGTCCACTTCATGTGATGAGGTTGGTGAGCCCTTATATCTTTTCAAATCCTTCATTGCTTACTCGAGTCATTTTTCCTTATGGTAAATATGTCTTCTGAAGTTAACTAGAATGGGTTCCAAATTCAAATGATTATTGTAGTTTTAGTATGTTCTTAACTATAAAGGGTAAGATGAAGCGATATAAGTGAGATTTTTAAACCCCTAAGCCAGGGTTCTTATAAAGCCCTACGAAAACTAGGCTCTTCATGCGTAGTTATTATGAAAGTCAGCCGGCTGCGTTAGGCACGCTATCGTCAAAACATACCACAAAAGCAGTGGCGGAGCCACACAAGGGCTAAGGGGGACCATGGCCCCTGTACTTTTGAAAAAAAAAAATAATTCTTTTTTTTTTTTATTATTATCTTTTTGAAAAATAAGAGTTTTTTGGAAATTTTAATATATTAAAGTTTTTAAAATTTTGCAAAATTTAAAACATAATAATCTTTTAAAAAAATTTGATTACATTAAACTCTTTATTTTTAATAAAGTTTACAATTAAATCTTATTATTATTTATTTTTATTTTAAAGATATATTACAACTTAATTTTAAATTTTATAATTCCTCTATTATTAATATAATGTATCCTATAAATAATATAATTTAATGAGTTAATGAATATATTAAATTTTAAATAATCAAAAGAAATAATCAATATTAAAAATTTCAATTCAGTAGATTATTAATACAAAAAATAAAAAATAATTTAAATTTATGTTTTTAATTATAACTTCTATTTTAATTTTAAATTTAATGATTAATTTAAATTTATAAAATTAATAATAAATACATTATAATTTTAAAATTTTTTATTTAATTAATAAAATACCATGTTAATCGAATCTTTTAAAAATGAGACTTTGAACAAAATTCATACGTCCACCACTGCATATGAGGACACAGTAACACTACAAACATCTCAATTGGATGGTCTGCACAAACCTATCGATTGGAAAGTAACGGTAAAATGGGTTTAAAAAGAAATCGATAAGAGCCCAACAACTATCAAAAATAATAAATCGGTGAAAGCCCAACATCTGTTGTTATAACTCAAATCATCTCAAAAACCATACAGGATTTCCCATAAACTATTTATTTTTCATCATAAACCAATTCATTTTTAGTCTTTGTTATTTGTTAGGACAATATCTTTAGAGGATCTTTATGTGACAGTACTACGTACCTGAGTTCTTTAGTTTGTCGATGAAGAACCATTGGATATTTTCTCTCCATCAGTATAAGAGCATATAAACGTATTGAACGCATGCAAAGCTTCCTCTATTGTTTCATAACTATGGCACAAACTTTTACTCACTCTAACAATATGAGGAGCACATTCTTGCCATGAGAAGTATATGCCCGGTTGAACACGACGAGGATAGAGCTCCATTTTAAGCAATATCTTTAGGAGAGCTGTGTCCTCATTGTATTCAACTGGGCATATACTTCCCATTACAAACTAACAAAATATAAAAAGAAATAGGAAGTGACAGATCTAAAGCAACCCTCTCTACTTTCCACATATCTATAACAAAAAACATCAAAAAATTTACATTTCAAACTAA
The DNA here is from genome assembly GCA_948266635.1 of Cnidoscolus chayamansa. Taxonomy (NCBI): domain Eukaryota; kingdom Viridiplantae; phylum Streptophyta; class Magnoliopsida; order Malpighiales; family Euphorbiaceae; genus Cnidoscolus; species Cnidoscolus chayamansa. The sequence goes on along the minus strand of CAOGCB011286462.1, from coordinate 246 downwards.
AAAAGGAGAGAGAAACCCATACACTGAGTAGGAGAAGAAACAGGAGAGACGATGAGGGTTTGGAGTTCTTCAAATACAACATATATTTATTCTTTCTATACGAGTTTAGTTAGCTTTATATTCCTTACAAATGTTAGATATATTAAAGAAAGAAGATAATATATATTATTTAATGGATGGAAAGATAATATATTACAATAGAGAAAAATAATTTGTATTGTTTAATAGATGGCTTATATAACTTAT
>CAOGCB011286421.1:0-11500 GCA_948266635.1 Cnidoscolus chayamansa | reverse complement strand
CGTTGATAAAGTGTTTAATGTTTGATGTTTGATATGTTTGAGAAATGAGATTTCTAAAATACTATTATGTGAAAACCTGGTGAGCAAATTTAAAATGTAGTTGAGGCCACCAGTGGTATTTGATATAGTAGTGCATATTATTGCAGGAACATATATGAAATAATGTGTTGAATAATTGTGTGTTGAATTGTGATGTAATTGTGAAGTGTGATTAAGAATGTTGATTTAAGAATTATATGTAAATGATGAAGTGTGATAGAAATGATTGAGCATTAAATTATATGAGATTGATATGATTGGTTTGTGATTGTGAAGTTAGATTGAAATGAATGATTGTGATTGAGATTGTAATTGTAATATGTTATTGAAATGTGTGGTTGTTGAATTCTATGAGATTGATATGTGAATATGATAATGAAATTGATTATTATGAAGTATGTTATATGTGAAGTTGATTTGAGATTGATTTAATGAGAATGATAACAAAGAAAGCAAAGAAAACCATATGCATATGATTGTTGAAACATGAGCTATGTTGTGCCTATCATGTCATGAAATTCATACAGCATATCATTCACGACATGATGGAAATCACGGGAAGACCCGTAGAGGTGTAGTGGTGACCAGTGATAAAAATAAAAGATGATGTAGAGATGAAGTGGCACTTGTGATATATATATATGGATCATGGAAAGACCCATAGAGATGTAGTGGTGACCCATGATATAAAAAAAATGTGTACTTGGTTTGCGTGTAGAGGTAGTATGAGTAATACAGAACGCATATATTATAATATCCAGAACCGAAGAGGGCGGGAAGTGATCGCCGGTGCTAGAGAGAGAGTAAGCACGGACAAGGAGCGGCTTTTGGCAGGCTTCTAGGTGAAGGGATAGCACATATATGTGGTTCTGTGTGACTCAGATGATCTTGATTGAGTATGGTGTACAAACAGATGATGAAATATGGCCATTGGAAGGAATATGAATGAAGGAAGAATAGAATGGAATGCATTCATATCATTAAAGAATAACTTGGAATGCATTCATATTATATGATAACGCATCACATATGAAAATAGTACATTTGTTATTTATGGAAGAATGTTAAAAGAGGTTGTTTATCTTAATTTATGTGATACTTTCATATTAGTTGATGATATGTGATGATTTCATATTGATTATGATGAGATATGATAATTTCATGTTAATTGTGATGATATATGATGATTTCAGATATGAAATCAATGGGTGTTGATGCGCATGTTTATATTAATGTTATGCATGCTACCTATGGGCGATTATAGCTTACTGAGTTTTATACTCAGCGTTTATCCCTGATATAAACGCAGGTGAGAGCAGCAAAAGAAAGCAAGAAGATCAGTAAATTTGCAAAGCTTTCAGAGGTAGTTGGATTGTACTTTATTGTATCCCAAAGATACTGTAATATGTAGTTTTATACTGTAAATATCATTATAGGAAAGAGGCAGTAATGTATCAATGTTAATATCCGTTGTGTGAACTTAATATGAAAACCCTGATTTGTAACTATTGTAAGAATGTTTTTAAATTGCTATGATTTTTAATTATATTTTATGAAAGAACTTTTATTTGAATAATGATGATGTTGAAATAGTGAAAAGAGTTTTTGATTTGGAATAATGATATTTTAATAGTTTAGAAAATGCGAAAAATTTATACAGGTTTTTACAAAGCAATGATCCAAATCTATCCCTTACAGAGTGATTAATGGTTTTCTGTAGAGGAAGTGAGAAATCATTAGTCATTCTGTGGGAGACATGTCATGGGTAGATGTGACATGCGTTGCCTTAGCCATCTAATCCAGTGTAGTGTTGGTCCCTCCATGCAGACTAGAGCTAGGGTGACTTTCAAATTCTTCGATTTTGATTGATTGCAAAATACTTATCAGCTCTAGTGAGCCAACCCATTGGGTCTTCCCTTGTGAGATTCGGGAGATCCACCTTCTTTGAGAATTAAGAAGAGGAACAATTCTCCTTAAATATATTAACTCAAAGCAGAAAAAACTCAGGGGAGAAACCTCCTGAATACAAAAAAAAATCCAAGGAGCAACCTCCCGAACTAGCTTCTTCTAACCCTGGCTAATCAAAACATACCTCACCCCTCACTCTATGTACAATTTATACATTTTTCCCTGCCCTTCTGACAATCAATCCCATGAGTCCTGCTAATCATTATCCAGTTATGCTCCTTCCTAAGGATTCTTTCTTTATCCTGACACGATCTCCATTTTCTTCCTACAGTAATAGACCCTTAGAGGCCTTAGGTTCGAATCCATTGATTATAGGCTAGTGTATGGGCCGCTAACAGATTTCCTAGAATGGTGCATAAATTGATTCAATTAATGAACTGTAATATCAACTTTGGTTAATCCTAAGTATAGTAACCTTCCTACCAATCTCTTGTATTTTTTCAAGATCATCCAATAGGCATCCTTCTTCATTGTTGAACTTGGAACATTTGAGCATATGTGTGTTAAAAGGCTTTTGTCACGAGGTACCCATCTGCCTCTGTGACACCTTCCTGCTTCTTAATGGAAGGAAAAGGAGTCGCTATCCCGGTTTTGTGGGAAACCAGAGAAAATCATTATTGCCCTTAGGTGAGACACTGGTGAATATTGCGGATATCTTAGGTATGGAGTCCTTTATACGCGTAGAAAAAACATTAGGTATCCCAACTTGTCCCCGAAGGGTATACATCTTTCAGTCATGCTTTTTTTATCACACCAATAGTAACAGTCCTAGATCAACATATCGATCCTTCCTGATTTGGTCACGGGATCTTTTAATATTTCCACTTATGAGGATAGACTCAGTTCAACAATGAACGATTTTATTCCCTTTGGGATGTGAGGCCTTGTACCACTTGAGGTCTTTATTTAAAACCTTTGAAATTCATTTTTTAGAAAGTGTGAATCCATCGAAAACATCTGATTTTGAAAGGAAAATCCATATGTCTGTTGAAAATGCGTGTTTCAATTTAAAATCATGGTAAAACACAATCATTTTTAAAAGAAAACTTGGGGTTTTTATGATGCATATGCATAGTCTTAGAACTCACCTAGAGGCTTAGTGAGAAGAGGAATCTTCTGCCTGAATGGAGATCTTTCGAATTGTTTGAGCTTCCTTAGAGGCTTGGTGAGAAGAGAAATATTTTGCCTAACCTGGAGCCTACAAACTGTTGAGCTTCCTTAGACATTCGTTGAGAGATTCTTACTATTATTTGAAAGAAATTTTCTTCCTCCTTCCTTTTTCACTTCTTTCTTTTGATTCTTTTTTTTTTCGATTTCTCTTTTAATGGTGTGGAGTGGAGTATTTATAGGTTTTATGACCCTCTCATCTACACGACTCTCTTTCGAAGGAACCATCCAACGGTCAGGATTTAAAGGTGAGCAGAGCATTAAATGCGACAATTGACTTAGCCATATTTAATGGGTTGCTCGAGGAAAGATATGACTGTGACCTGAACGAGGTCTTGTCAGCAGGAAGTGACCATTTTAAACTGACGATCATGATTAAAGGTAGATCGAATAGAACGGTACTCATCGTGAAATGAATATGGACTTTCTTGCATGGACACAGAAGTTCTGAATGGGCATGAGGAACGAACCATACAAGCGGCCCTCTGCATCGTTGATCTCATCTTGACGAGATGTGAAGGGTCGAGATTGAAGGTATATTCATGCCCGTAGCGGCTTGGCTTCGTCATTCAGCATGAGAATGGAATAGTCCATTTCAGTGGGGTCAAGAGAGTCGGTCTCTCGATCTCATGGCATGGGAGACACCGAGAGACACATCTTGGCTCATTGTGGGGCGAGATATGACATTTCACCCCGGATCATGGCCTAGGGCTGGTTGATGGTTTTTGTCTTTAAGCTTTTATTGGAAAATATTTTTACCCTTTTATTTGGCCCCGGTCTATATTCCCTTTGAGATCCATTAGGCCCGGTACTCATTCGTACATTGTTAGAGCGTCGGACAAAATACCATGTCCACAACTTTAACTTTAATCAACCCAAGATCAATTACCAATCTGCATTGGATTAAGTAAATCCAATGGTGAGAAATTTGGTTATCAACTATTTATTCTATTGTTTCCTAGCATGTTTCAGACCATATTGGTTTTCTTAAGCTTTTTTTTTTTTTTTTGTCCCCTTGAGGATGCATCATGTCCAAGTCTTATTCCATAATAGCCATGAAAAAGATATTATCAAACAATTTGGTGTATTGTAAGAAGTGGTAAACAATTTTAAAGAGTTGAGAGTTGATTACAGGTTTTTCAATTAGGTGTAGAACTATACTTTAAACTGCATAATCCTAATAAGTTTTTAAATTTGTCCCATTTAAACAACACTGAAATTTTTTTTAAAAAAATCAATAAATAAATTAACTTTTTTTAATTAAAATGCATAAATATTTTTAAAACATAAAGCTTATAGATATTCAACTCGTTAAAGCTCAAGAAGTTATTTATTTATAAATTCGTGAGTTTGTTTATGAATATAGTCATTTAACTAAAATTATTTAGCATTAAAATTATTATTTTTAAATTAAAATTATTAATATTACAAAAGACAAACTAAAAATATTTAATATTGTAAAGTATAATTCTTTTAGAGTTATTCAAGATTTGATTTGATAAAATTTCGACAAAAGTTTGATAAAAACTCGGTTTATTAAATAAACCCAGCTTAATCTTATTAATATTCGGCTCAAATTAGAAAAAAAAATTTTAACGAACTAAATTTAAACTCTTAAAAACTCAGTTCGGCTCGATTAATTCATTTACACCGCCACCCATGATATGCTAAGCATTTGACTTTGATTGCAATGGTATTAATAATTTCATTCCATTAAAAAAAATATTACTTCTATTTTCAGGTAGTTTAAGAAGAAAAATACAATTATTATAATTAAAAAATTAATCATGTTTTTTTTTTTCATTTATATTATTACATTAAATAACTTATGTTGATAAATTCAAAAGAACTCATATATATTGGTATACATTTAATGTATTTTTAATTTTTAAATATATAAATGACATAATTTTAAATTAATTATCATTTTAGAAAAAAAAATCTCTATATAATTAATTTGAATTAAATATAAAAAAAGTGAATTTATTTTTATAGTATAGAACTAGTATTTGCTTTCTTTAGAATAAATCATTTGTAAACATAATTAAATTTTATTGTTTACTAAATATATATACATAAAATTATATATTAATTATTTTTCTTTAAAATTATTTAATTTTTCATTTAAAAAAAAGAGAAAAAAATTTGTTTACAAAACTAAAAGTCAATGCAAGCTGTGTTTTGAATCAATAAAATCAAATTAAATTGACATGGAAAATTTCTAACAAAATGTCAAAAATGTATGCCTATGAATTCTTGATCCTTTCAATACTAATTATTATTATTATTATGATATCATTCCTTTTGCATTTTTATATCAATTATTTTTATTATTAATAAAAATCAACTAATAATTAATATAATAAAGTAACTAATTTTTATGAGAGTTTCGATTTGCTTCAATTTTTTATTTTATTAAATTTTTTATTTTTTATTTTATTCGAATTTTAAGAGAAAATATCGAAATCAATCAATTTATTTAAATAAATTTTGATTTATTATACTTGATTCTTATTTTTAATTTAATTTTTTTTATAAAAAGTTTAATTTATTTATCTTTTAAAATTAAATAGAAAAATTGATTAACTGGTTTGAATTAAACATCATAAATTTAAATTTTTTTAATTTATTTTAATTTCTTAATAAATTTTACTCGATTTTTTAAATTTTTTTAAAATCAATTTTCAATTTTCAAATGATAAAAGACTAACTGAGGAACACCAGGAGCTGCATCTATTGATCTAAATATTGTAGACTATGATGAAAATCACAGGTAATTTATATTCGGTTATTGAATTTTAATGGGTGATTTATTGCTGTTAAAATTTTTAATCGTGTCATAAACATCATTCATTTTTATTTTTTATTATGAATAATCATTGCTATTACAATCTTTCAAAATATTATATAGTTGTCAATAATTTTAACTCAAGATCACTAAATTTTAGTTGGTCATTCGTTTCACTCACTGAACTGTAATTTATATCACCAAAATCACTCATTTTTTTTTATTATAAATAGATTTTTGTTACAATTCTTCAAAATTTTTGCTCTTTTGTATATGTGGTCTCATAAGCATTTTTTTATTTTGATTTTCTATATATAAAATAAAAATTTTAGTTGTACTATATGGATTTAAATAAAAAAAGTACTTAACACGCCAGATAAAAATTATATTTAAAATACTTTAACTCCTTTTTTTCTCCGCACCCAACTATAATACGAAGATATTTTTTCTAAAATTGTTAACACAACAAAAAAGGTTCATAAATTTTTTAAAGCGAAAAAACTTTATAAAATAATGTCGTCGGGAGGAATCGAGGAAAATGAGATACTTATGTGTATCTATCACGATCTATATTTTGTTGTATACGTAGAACAACAAAAAAATTACTTACATACCACAACAACAAAAAAATTACTTACGTACCACATATATAATAAAACAAAGATTTTGATAAATTGGGGTAATTTTTACCAGCGGTCACTGAACTTTGGGAGTTCTTCATTGCGGTCACTGAATTTTAAAAAATCTCATATCTTTGCTTTTATTTTCTAAATGGTCATTGCTATCAAAAACTGTTCAATCCTCTGTTTTCTTGCATACGTGGCTATATGAGGTGGATTAAAATTAAAAAAAAAACTACTTTACACGTTGGATTCTTCTCCCATGTAAAACATTTTATCTTTGGGATCATTAAGTGTTCCTTTACCCCATTTTTGAAGCAAGTTTTTTTCTCTTTCTCCTTCCCTTTTCAATTTCTCTTTCTCTATTTACAATCGATAGGGCAAATCAAGTCTTCAGTTCTCCTCTTTCTACTTCCAACAAGCAAGAAATTTGTATTCTTATTTTCTTTCCCTCCCATCTAGCTACCATAAGAAGCAAGGAAAGTATATAAAAATATCGATGCGAGGAATAGAGGGAAATGGGCCACCCATATGTATGTGTAACTATCATGCAGAAATGAAAACTTCATGGATGAGAGGAAATACTGGTAGGCAATTCTATGGATGTCGAAATTATGGGGTAAGTATTGGTCAATTTGTTTTCTTTTAGAGTCAGAAAAAGTTTCATGCTGTGGCATTTTGCAGAGTCGCAACCATTGTGAGTTTTTTCAATGGGTTGATAAGCCATTTCCAAATCGGACAAGACAAATCAATATGGTTTGCTGAGGAGGGTAGATGCACAAGAAAGAGAACTTGTTGTTGCCAATAAAAGAGCTAAGAAATGGAGGATAATTGCATTGTGTTGTGGGTGTTGTGAATTGTATATTGCATTTGTAAAATTTGTAATAGGCGAGTGAAAATTACCTCTAATGTGTTATTTTGGAGACAAGTGAAAATTAGCTAAGTGGTAGAATGTTGTGTTATTTTGTATTAGTGTAACCAATCAATTTAATAAATGCAAATGCCAAATTATATGAATTGCTTAAAGTTTCATATGATATTAAGTTTGAGATTTTCTTCTTTGAACTATTTAATATTATTTATTGTATTTGTAATAGAAAATAAATGAATATAATAACAAATAATCCATACACAAATACTAAAAATTATATATACTTTAAATTTGTATACAAAATTCTTCAAACATGAAACAGTACATGTAATGTTTCATGTATCATTTGTGAAGCACAAAAGAACTCTCAACTCTCTCACTTCAACTAACCATTTGTATAGATACTATGATTAAAAATCAACCCAACGAAACTCCCAAAAGTAATAAGTTAGTATGTCTACGTTTCATAGGCGGTCACTGAGCTTTGGGGAGGTTTTTCAATGTGATTACTCAACTTTGGGGAGGTTCTTCAATGCGGTCACTCAACTTTAGGACTATTCTTCACTAAATTCACAAAAGTCATTGCATACACATCAACATTTACAAAATGCATACACAACAATATTTACAAAATACATACCCAACAACATTTATAGAATCGCATACACAACAACATTTATAAAACTGCATACACGATAACATTTACAAAATTGTATACACAACAATATTTACAGAAGACAAAAAAAATAAAACTCGAGTCATTTCCAAGGAGGCTTCTTTGTTCTCTTGCCACTGTCTTGAGTTGATTTTCTTTTCCCTTTTCTATTAGCTTTAACCTCATGTTACATATCTACATGTGTACTTACTATATTCACATGGAGCTGCACATAAAAAATCAAGTTACTTGATTTAATCAATTGGTTTAATTAAAATATCAATCACTTTTAAACTTACCATGGCAGAAGACATTCTTACATTTTCATCACCCATTGCCTCTTGAGTTGCTTTTCTTTTCCCTTTTCTAGTAGCTTGAGCTTCATGTTGCATCTCTACCTGTGTACTTGCAATATTTACATGGGGCTGCACATAAAAAATCAAGTTACTTGATTAAATAGATTTAATTAAAATATCAATCACATAACTTTTAAACTTACCATAGCAGTTGACATTCTTACATTTCCATCACCCATTGCCTCTTGTAAATTTATTGGCAATCTTGAAGGTCTTTGACTTGATTCCTATTTTTATAATTGCATTATATTGTGCAGTTTACAATGAATAATTTCATACTTAAGTCAAAAACATATACTTAACATCCATCATCCATTAGATGATTGTTGGCAATGGTTGGTGACTGCCTCCTACTTGTTGTTCAACACTTGAGGTATTGTTTACAGTCCTAAATCTCTTTGTAGCCTAGTAAAAGACAATACAATAAAACTAATTAAATATAAATAATGGCAATTAAGTTTATACAAAATATAGCTGAATTTTCAACTTACATTTGGTGTACTCCCCATTCAAGGTGTATCATCTTTGTGAAATCTCTTGTTATTTCCAATTTCTACACATTGACTACATTTTATTGCTACTTTCCCTTTCCTAGAGAGCTTACCAGCAGCAATTATTGTTCTTTCTAATTCTTCTGCTTCCTTTCTCCTCATTCTTTGTTTTTTACCTCTCTTCTTCTCAGCTGGTTCATTAGGAAGTATTTCATTTCTTGTATTTACTTTTGTCCACAATTCACTTCCATTTATGGGGTTAATGACATGGTTGTACACCCTTCTATATGTTACTAATGAGTAGCAATCATTCACATAATTCTTAGGTTGCTCATTGTTCTCAATAATAACAGCACAAGCATGCATACATGGTATTCCATTCAATTGCCATCTCCTATAACTACAACTTCTACTCTCTAAATTCACAACAAATTGACCACCACCACCAAATACTTGAATTTGTGCACCACCAGAAAAATTTTCTTGGAATATGCAAGATAATTCTTTCATTTCATTCAACTTTTTCTGAATTTTAGGACATATGATACGTTGTACATCCTTCATCAATTCTCTCTTTGCAAACATTCTCTTCATCAACTTAGTCCTAATCATTTCAAGCATGGTGATTATGGCTTATCCCCTGCATCTAAAATATACCTATTAAAGCACTCACAGAGGTTATTGGTTAACATGTCACATGTGGCATTTATTTTGAAACAAGCTCTTGACCAATGTTCAGTTGGCCTTTCCCTAATCCACTCTCTAGCCTCAATATTTTTCTCCTCTATTTTTTCCAGCCACATTTCCAATTTTGCAGCATAGGTAGACCTAGCTGCATTCCACAGAATATCCTTCAATTCCTTCTCCTTAAATCTACCTCTAAAATTAGTGTACATGTGTCTCACACAGAGTCTATGTTCACAATTTGGGAACATTTCACCAATTATATTTACCAATCCCTATTTCAGATAAAACCAAATGTAGTAAACAAAACACAAAAAGTAGCAAATTAGAATATAAAAAATTAAACTTAATGATTAAACTTCATGAAAAAAAAAGTTAGAATATCATACCTTCTACCTATCTGACATGAATGTCCAATGGTGACTATTATACATTCCAAGATCTTCTTAAAGTTGCTCCATGAACCACTTTCAATTATCTTTGCATTCAGTCAAAACCACAACATATGTTATAGGAAAAATGCAGTCATTGGGATTAATTCTCACTGTTGATAATAGTTGACCCTCATATTTCCTTTCAACCAACATCCATCTAAGCATACCATTGGCCTACATCCACTCAGAAAGTCTTGCTTAAGAGCTGCCAAACAAATGTATATCCCTTCAAACATGCCTTTCTCCTCTTTAAAAACCACAGAACTTCCTGGATTAGTTCTTAAAAGCTCACATTTGTAGTCATGTAGCCTTTTATATTGGAGTGCCTCCTCACCATGAATCAATTTATAAGCTATATCTCTTGCTCTCCATGTTTTACTACTACAAATTGTATAGCTGAAATCTTCTTTAACCCTTGCAATTATTCCACTCAAAGTCCAACCAAAATCCTTTCTAAATGTGTTAAGATAATGATTTGCAATCCACTTGCTACTTACATGATAATTCCTAAAAACCTTTCCACAATTGTGTTCTAGGTTAGTAGATTTGATTTGCATACCTTTGTCTAATGGATCTTTAGCATTGACTCTAGTTGCCCATATTCTCCATCCACATTGACCATTTTTACACCTTGCTTGAACTCTCATCAATCATTGATTAGAAAGTAAATTTGAAACCTACTATTTATACTGTATGTTTTGCATGCTTCCTTGAACTCCTATTTGTTTGAAAATATCATTCCCACTTTGAAAGTGGGATCTTTTATGTCCCTTTCCATATTAAATTCATGAAATCTCAAAGGGATTTCATCATTCTCAAAGTCTGATTCAGCATGAAGTTCATCAAATGGAGCATAATCAAACTCATGTTCAGTGGTATTTTTCATAAAAGTGGACTCAGTTCTACTTAACCTTACTCTTTCTCCACTACCTACTAGCCTACCTCTTTGTGAGCCAATGTTAATTTCATTAAAAACATTATGAATATCAGTATCACCATCTTCCATGTTGTAATCATTGTCCATTAAATCGCGTAAATCATGGTCATTACTAGGACCCTCATGTATAAGTTCACTCTCCTCACTCTCCTCACTCTCCTTATTCCCCACATCTTCCTCATCTCCCAAATTCTGCTCATTCCTCACACTCCCCTCACCCCCCACATCTCCCTCATCTCCCAAATTCCCTTCATTCCTCACATTCCCCTCATTCATCATGTTGTTCAAAAAATCATCAAAATCTATAAACTCACAGTATGCAACATCATTGGCAGAGATTGAATCATAACCTACATGACTAATATTTTCATTTGTATCATTTCCCATTAGATTAATTTCATTAACTTGATCCTCTTCCCCAATAAATTCAGTAGCAACCTCCTCATGATTACATTCTACTTCATTTGAATTTAAATGCATATTCTCATGT
>CAOGCB011286409.1:0-10027 GCA_948266635.1 Cnidoscolus chayamansa | reverse complement strand
TGAAGTTAGAGATGTGTTTTTAATGATGGTTGCTTGTGTCGTTGCTACAGTTGAGGTTTGATATGATATATATAAAACCATGCACCGATTCAATATTTTTTTAGATATATTTACTGAGATTATTTTAATCTTTTAATATGTCGATTTAGTACAAATATTATTAGAAGAAGTTAAATATCATAATGCAAAATGTAGTAAAATTTGGTGATGGAGGGAATGAAATGCAGACTACAGGTACGTTATCAAGCTCATCAAGATTAGCAGGCGAATTTCGGGCAAAACCACCTAAACTCAGTTCTTCTATTACCACTAAGGTAACTTTTGATGCCTTTCTTATTACCTACGCTCATACTATTTGTTTAGATATTAAATACAAATAATATGTGAATTCTTAATTAATATTCGCTTATATTTTCTATGTATTTAATTTTTATTATTTTATATGTAATTAAGGATATATATATATTTTTTTATCATTTTATCTATATATATATATATATATATATATTACAATTAATTTAATTTTTTAAATTAAATATGATATTTTTTGGGAGGCAGTCTATTACAAAATCAGGGAGCGAAAAAAGACACATAAGATATAGGAGTGCACTGCCAATTTCCCCTGATGTACTCCCGTTATGCTATTGGCTTTCAGGTACACAACTTTTTATTTTTATTTTTATTATTTTAGGATAGCTAAATAAAATTTTATTCAATTTTTTTTAATATTAAAAGTATTATTTTTAAAATAAAATAATTAAAAATAAAAATAAAATAATTTTAATTCGGTCAATTAATTTAATTAAATTATATAAAATTAAAATTTTCAAATTCAGTCATTTTTATAAATATCAATTTCTTGGATGAAAATTTTTCAGGGATTTGGAACTTTATTTGATGCAATTTTTGGGATGGGACTTGGCTCCTCTGCTTCTGTGTAAGGATTTTAATTTAATTATCCATAATATTATTTTTCTAATGTCAAATCCATGCTTTTTAAATTAATCCCATCAAGGACTGCAGATTGATTAAACCTCCATTCATTTATAAAAACATTTTCTAAAAATATAATTTATTTATTTAATGTTTAGTTATAATATTTGAAAAATGTCAAAATATATATGTAAATATTAATATGATTAGCAAAACCTATAAAAATTAAAATTTCTTTTTTTTAAATACCTTTTTAAATGATTTAATTTATTTATTAAAAAATATTTTATGATAATAAAAAATAACTTTTTAAATGATTTATTGAAACTTTACTTATTATAAACTAGATTAATACGACTATCGCTTACTATTACAGGCTAGATGATAAAATTGACATTTACTATTATAAATTAGATTGATACGACTATCGTTTGTTATTATTATTCTGACTATAAGAATTAAAAATCTTTACTTTAATAATTAAAATTAATTTAAATTAATAGAATTATTAATCACCCAAGTAATTTATTTGAATAAAATCTAATATTAAAAAAAAGGATTTTAGATATAAATCAAATTTAAAAAATTAAAAAATCAATAATATAAATTTATGAAATAAAATTCATTTTAAATATATTAATTAAATATGAAATTCTTAATAAGTTTGATGATATGATGCAGGGAACATTCTGGATTATTGGGATTAACAAGGGTAGGCAGCCTAAGGGTCGCTTTTGTTTCAGCAATTTTTCTGCTTCTCTTTTCCACGTTAGGTCTGCTCTATCTTTTTTCCTTTTCTATTTTCTTTTATTATTGCCTTTCAAACATAAAATTTAAATTTATAACCTATAGTGTAATTTTGGAATGACCGTTTGATGTAATTTGACAGGAAAAGTGACAGCAATTCTGGCTTCTGTGCCATTGCCGATTCTGGCATCTCTGCATATCGTCTTCTTCCCATACGTGGGTACGTGTATCTCTTTCATAGAGTCATAGTACTACAAAAACATTATAATGGAGTTTCGTTTGTGTTGATTAACAGTTTCAACTGGGCTTGAAGATTTATATTACTGCGCGTTGGATAAGTTCAGATCGAAGTTCATTATGGGCATTTCCTTGTTCATGGGTCTGTCTATGAATAAATACTTCAGTAATTATGATTTATTTTCTGCTGAAGGTCTTCCTGCTTCTAGATCCTCCTGGGTGAGTACATATGCTTATTGAAGTCGATGTAACATATTAGTTAATTAAGGGAGGAATCTTACATGTTTGTGCTAACTGGGTTTCAGTTCAAAGACATGGTGCAAGTGATTTTCTCATCCGCAGCAACCACTGCAACCATATTTGCTTTCCTTTTAGACATGGTAACTCCCAGAACTCAAAGGAAAGAGCCAAAGAAAGAAGAGCCCAAGAAGACGGATGAGCCCAAGAAGAAAGAGGAGCCGAAGAAGGAAGAGCCCAAGAAGCAGGAGGAGGAGGAGATGAAGAAGAAAGAGGAGCCGAAGAAGGAAGAGGTGGTGGTGGTGGCGGCGCCGGCGCCGGAGCCGTTGAGGCCGCTGAAAGAAGATTGGAAGACATACACTAAATCAACTCGTTCAGCCAGTTCTACTCTGGGGATTCGTAGATACTGATAGCTATATATTTATGGTTTGCTATTGTTGTTTTACTCTTAGCAAATGTCTTTATTTTTACTTTTCTTCCTTTTAAATTGATAAACTTAAATGTATTTTAGTTTCACTAATATTTTAATTTTAATTTTTAAATTTTATACTATTCAATTTATTTTTATATTTTTTACTGTTCTCTAGTTGGTACCGTTAGAGAAAAAGCTCACTTGATTTCGTTGTACTAAAAGATGTCCGATAGAATTATGAAGAGATAAATCACGGTGATCCAGTAGTATTCAAGTGGGAGATCTTTAATTCGGTGCCTACAAGGAGTCCACCCACATAGGTAAAATTCTCACACTGTGACTGCTGAGACTCGAATCTTAGATTTTGTATTAATTTTGTCACTTATTTACCACTAAGCTAAATTCATGCGGGCAAGCTCACTTGACTTCGTGATTCGTGAGTGAGTTGAGTTCGTAATTCAAGGGTGAAGGGATGGAGTGAGCCTAAAGTAGAGAAAGGCCCCCTCTTAGATTGTCATCATTCTCTAGTAAATTACTTATGCATTCTTTAGTTCAAATGGCGTCATTTTATAGTAACAGATTTATTATTCTGTGAGATAATATATTATATTATAATGTGAATATTTTATTTAAATAATATAATTTATTTTATGAAAGTATGTAAATTATCAAAACAATAGTTTATAACATTTACTTTTATGGAAATTAATTTGTTACAATATTTTATATCAATAAAAACTTTATAGTTTTTTTTAATTGCTTAGTAGTATTAAACAATCCTAGGTAATATTTATTACACGGCTGTGGGCATTGTCTAAAATACAACATTCAAGTTCATTTGGGATGTAAACTATCCGATTACAAGGGAGGATGTTGTTGAGTTAGAGCTTTGCCATGCAATCTGCAACTTCGTTGGCTTGTCTATTTACGAGGGAGAACTCAACCATTCTAATGTTCCTTTTGATCATGTTAATGGCTTAAATAATAGCTTCTCCCAAGGATTGAGCTTTAAGTCATTTTTACATGCCAGGATTACTTCTTTGAATCAGATTCTACTTTAGCTTATTCTATTCTCAAAGAACATGCTAGCAGTTGATATGAACCAAAATTGTAAACAAAAAAGAAAAGAAAAACTTGAAAAAAATCTTATTTCTATTGATAAATTTCTTAATCCATTTATAGAATGTGCCTCCTCTCTTATAGATCGAGTGAGCCTTTTAGAGGATTACATAATTTACGAAATTCTTCTATGTACAGGACTTGAGCTGGGGAAGTGAGCTGGCCTACGGAGAAGATTATGTGTAACAATTTGATAGAGAAAAAGAAGATTAAAATGCAGTATATGGTCCAAGGAGAGATTTCGTCTTACTGCGCACCGTTTTATTTAAGGTACGTTTCTTTATTTAAATGCGCCGTTTTATTTATATTAAAAGTATATGTAAGTTTAACTCGTGATGGACATATATAATAAGTAAATTTTCAAACTCGACTAAATATATATTCTTTAATAAATTATATGTGTATACTTTTCATTATGTAGTTTAAAATTTTGATTGTATTATTACCTCTTCTTTCGAATGATTTTTTTAATATGCACTTAGATAATATGCTCGCAGCCTTTGAGGAGGAACTTAGATAATATGCACTCAGAAGTTTCTTTCGGTCATTTGGGTATTACCATATCATAAATATAAACATAGATCTCACTCGAGATGTTCTAGCCTCATTAGTATTACTTCTGCGGGACAGTCCGCAATACATCCAGAAGAACATACCAAAAAAGACAACATAGCATATATGAGGGACAAATCTAAGGATATCATCCATGATTATTAAACATAAACATATGGAATCGAGGGTCGTCCAATATTATCTTTTACATTTCATGAATTAATACAATGCAACATGTCTCGTGATCTAATATAAAATAATCTGTAATAGCCATGATGCATAAGCATGCCATAAAATGTTTATTTTCTGTATCGTAAAAATATTTAGTAGGTATCCAGTCACTGGGAAACTTTGACGTACTAGATGAGTCCTCAGTTCGTAACTGATGTCCCTGATTTTTGGGATTCGATTCTATATTCCGAACTTTGGATTAGAGACTCAATATTTACCTCAAAACATATTTAAAACATACCACAAATCCACATAGAATATGGCATAAATATTTGATAATTAACCTTAACAATTTAGGTTAAAAATTACTGGGCAAAAAACTTTCAACGGCAGGTTCAGCAGCCAAAGGTCCTTTGTACATGGATGAAAGTGCCACTTTTGGTAGTAGAGTTTGGCTGCCACAAGCCCCCTATTCTACCAATTTCGACGACCAAAAGTCCACCTTCAGTTGCCAAAGTTGGGTTTTCCTTCTTCGCTATGAGTTGCTTCCAACTTCAGCAACCTAAGCTCTCTTTAGGCCACCGAACCTGGATTTTGGCAATGACTAAAATCTTGGTTCTTGCATGATTTTCATCCCAAAAACCTGCAACTCAATCTCAATTCACTTCTAAAATATTCTATCAACTTAATTTAACTTATATCAACACATTTCAACTCAATTCAACCACATGCAATTTAACATTTCATCATTTCTTACATTTTTCATAAAATTACATAAACCTAACATTTTGATTTCTTCAAATACTAAGCATGCATTTCCATCTTGATGATTCTATCATTTCTTATCACTTTAACATGCAACTTCAATTCACATGCATTCATCAATTGGTCATTTTTAACATTTTCATCCAAAACCCCTAACTTAACCTAATTTCCGTTTCATGTTCATTTTCCTCTATCAATTCATCATCACTTCATCAACCCTAAGCTCAACTAACTTAGATTGAAGCCTTTGAACTTGCTGGAGATTCGAATTAAGCTCCTCCAAGTCCTTTCAAGCTCTCCCTTCCTTTGCTTTCCTTTAGCTTTTCCTTTTAACTTTTACTTTACTTCCATTTTGATCCTTTTCTTAGGTTTTAAGGATTTATTTCTCTGTGAAATTTAGGAAAACATTGAGGAAATTATGAAATGGCCAAAATCTTCTCCTTGGCTAGTTGCCTCCACTATTTATTGTAGAGGTAGCAAACTGGTTTAGGCAGCCGAACTCTTAAGTTCGACAACCAAATCTGGTCTTTAAGGCTTACTCTAGCCAAACTTCACTTTAATCCTTCAAATTTCAATGCTTTTGATTTTAGTCCTTGAAATTTACATGTTAGTCCTTTAAATCTTTTATAACTTGACATTTTAGGCTCTAATCACAATTCAGGCCTAGTTTTTCAATATTCCATGAATATTCCAATCAAAAACACAAAATCTGACATAAAAAAAGTATCGGGTGTTACATACTTCCCCCCTTTAAGAACATTCATCCTCGAATGTCCAACATACATACATATATACATGAAACATACATATCACATAACATCATCTCGTATACATATGAAATAACTTGTTTACATTGTTTACATTACATAAAGGGGAAGTACTTTCTAATCTAACTCTCAATGATGAAACGGGTGGGGGTACTGCTGAACCATGGATTTCATGGTTTCCTATGTACATTATTTTATATTGTGGTAGTTCCACAATACTTTAACTATATGTATCTCCTTATTTCATAATTTCTTGATCGCGTGTCCTGAATCCTAATAGGTTGCTCGATATATGTGAGATTCTCTACAATCTCAAACTCTGGTTCTCTGAGAACCTTGCTCAGATCTAATACATGCTTTCTCACCATAGATACATGGAGAACATGATTAATTCTCTCCATGGAAGAAGGTAAATCTAGCCTGTAGGTGACATCATTCAACTTCTATAGTATCTCATAGGGTCCAATGTACCTAGGAGCCAACTTACCATTCTTTTCGAAACAAACCACCCCTTTCATAGGAAATACTTTCAGTAATACCATATACCCATCTCAGAACACTACCTGCTTTCATCTAACATTAACATAGCTCTTTTGCCTGCTGACTGCGATCCTCAATCTTTCCCTAATTATAAGAATCACCCTATTGGTGACATCCACAATTTTGGATCCAACCAATGTAAATTCTCTGACCTCTTCCCAATATATAGGAGATTTCCACTTCCTTTCATACGAAGCCTTATACGGAGCCATTCCGATGCTTGAATGATAGCTATTGTTGTAAGCAAACTCCACCAATGGTAGATGTTGCTTCCAAGAACCTCCAAAATCTAGCACACACATTTGAAGCATATCCTCTATTGTCTAAATGGTCCTTTCAGACTGTCTATCTGTAAATGGATGGAAGGTTGTGCTAAAATCTAGTCGTGTTCCTATAGCATTCTATAGTCTTCTCTAGAATTATAAGGTAAACTGGGGTCCTCTGTCAAAACTATATATATCAGTGTACTATGTAATCTGATGATCTCTTCAATGTAGATCTGTGTCAATCTGTCTACTGAGTAACAAGTTCTAACTAGTAGGAAGTGCGCCGACTTCGTGAGTCTATCAACTATAACCCATATGGAGTCACACCTATTGGAACTAACTGGTAGCCCCACAATAAAATCCATAGGGATGTGCTCCCACTTCCACTCTAGAATCGGTAGCAGGTTCAACACCCCTGCTGGCTTTTGGTTCTCCAACTTTACCCTCAAGCACACATCACATAACAATACGAACATGGTAATCTCCCTCTTCATTGTAGGCCACCAATAGATATTTTTTAAATCTTGATACATTTTCATGGCCCCAGGGTGAACACTATAGCGAGCATTATGTGCTTCACTTATAATGTTCCCCCTTAAGTGCGACATCATTTGACACACATAATTTATTCCTGAATCGGAGAATACCTTATCTATCAAATGTGAACTCATCATTTTCCTCATTCTGTACCGACTCAGCTATTTTGACCAACTCTAGGTTTTAATGTTGTTTTTTGAACCACTTGCTCAAGAAACACTGGAGTCACTCTCATTTGTGCCACTAAGGCCTCATTCTCTGCTATCTCTATTTGAAGCCCATCACCGATCAGTCTGTAAAACTCTGTGACCACTGGTCGTCGTACTACAATGATATGAGATAGACTACTCAATGATTTCGACTAAGGGTATCAGCAACTACATTTGCTTTACCCAGATGGTACTGTATTCTATAATTGTAATCACTCAATAGCTCTACCCATCATCTATGTCTCAGATTAGCTCTTTATGAGTTAGAATGTACTATAGACTCTTGTGATCTGTAAAGATCTTACATCTAACCATATAAATAATGTCTCCACATCTTTAATGCAAATATCACGGCAACCATCTCCAGATCGTGAGTTGGATAGTTCTTCTCATATTTCTTTGATTATCTCGATGCATACGATATGACTCTATCGTTCTACATCAGAACACACCCTAATCCCACTCTGGATGTATCACAGTATACGATGAAGTCTTCACCTGTCTTCTGCAAAGCTAACACCGGTATCATGGTCAACTTTCTCTTTAGCTTCTGAAAGCTCTCCTCACATGCATCATACCAATCAAACCTCTGGTTCTTCTATGTCAATCCTGTCATCAGAGCAGCTATCTTAGAGAAATCTTGCACGAATCTCCTATAGTATCCAGCCAAACCCAGAAAACCCATGATCTTTGTAATCGTAGTAGGTGTAGGCCAGTTTGTTATCACCTCTACGTTTTTAGGGTTCACCTTGATGCCATGTCCTGACACCACATGGCCTAATAAAGATATATTGCTCAGCCAAAACTCCCACTTCGAGAACTTAGCGTACAATTGGTGATCTCTTAGTGTCTGTAGAACCAATCTAAGGTGTCGGGCATGCTCCTCTGCATTTCTGGAATACACTAGGATATCATTAATGAAGACTATCATAAACTGATTTAGGAACAGTCTGAAAACTCTATTCATGAGATCCATGAATGTAGCTAGGGAATACTTACCCCAAACAACATTACAAGAAACTCATAGTGCACATACCTCGTATGAAATGCAATCTTGGATACATCACTATCTCTGGTCCATAATTGATGATAGTATGATCTTAAGTCTATCTTGGAGAAGCATCTAGCTCCTGCCAACTGGTCAAACATATCATCAATCCTTAATAATGGATACTTGTTTTTCACGGTGACCTTATTCAACTGTCTGTAATCTATACATAGCCTCATAGTCCCATCTTTCTTTCTTACAAATAGTATAGGTGCACCCCATGGTAATGTACTTGGTTTGATGAAACTTTTGTCTACTATTTCATGTAACTGTGTCTTTAACTTTTTTAATTCTGCAGGAGCCATCCTATAGGCAAGATAGAAATGAGTTTAACATCCAGTAATAATTCTATCTCGAACTCTATCTTCCTCTGTCAGGTGGCAAACCTTAAGGTCTACAGGAGATACATCATGGAACTTCTTCATTATTGGTACCAACTCTGGTTTCCTCACACTCTAATTTGTTGTCCTAATATAGGCTATAAATCCTTGACTTCCCTTCCTAAGCAATCTATGCACATGCATAGAAGATATCAAACTAGTGGGCATACATGCAGTGTCTGCCTGAAATGTGACATATGATCCATTATATCCTCTAAATCTGACTACCTTGTTCCTGCAATCCAAGGTAGTATCATGCAATGATATCAAGTCCCTACTTAGTATGACGTCAAAATCTGTCAAGTCGAACACTACTAGGTTTGCTGAAAAGCACCTACCCTCAATAAAGGCTGGACAACACTGACAGCTCATCTCTGCCAATGTCAAATCACACCTGGGTCTACTAACCTATAATGAACACTCCATTGAAGAAGCAATTAACCGGATACTGCTCACTACCCTCGGTGATATAAATGAGTGAGAGACATTCAGATCAAGCAAAACATGAACATGAGTACATCCAACTCCTCGACCTTTCCTTTGACCTCTGCCCTATGGAGTCGCTGTAGAACTTGGCCTAGCAGCTGATTAAGCTACACACTGCCTGCTTTGTTTTCCATGTCCATAAGGGCTCCATCTTTTACAAAAAAAAAAAATGGAAGTCTCTTGTTCATGAAGTGCTAACAAGTACTCCTCCTCACTTTTCTTCTTTATACAGAATTACATAAAAATCTCCAATGCAGACTCATGGTTATACATCCATCTATGAAGGTCATGTGTCCCTTCTGCGCCTGTGTCTCTTAAGGAGATTTATGTATTTGTAAAGAACTTATTGTTTTGTTTTATACCACCTTGCACCTTATGTTTCCACCACAATGCCAAACCTCAAGCCCATCCAATTGGATTAATGTGAAACCCTTCCTACTTCTTAAAGTTTTCAAAAAGTTCTTTTTTTTCTTTTTTTGTTTCTGTTAACCCCATGAACTAAAAGAGTGTTTTGATGATTACAAAACTTAAGGAACTTATGCATTCTTCATAAACAAAGCTTGAAGTTAAAAGGAATAAAGAATATGGATGATCAAGATGATATATCAAAGTCCTTGAAGA
>CAOGCB011286230.1:0-10757 GCA_948266635.1 Cnidoscolus chayamansa | reverse complement strand
AAGTACTGTAACTGTAAATTTATTGATGATTCGAGCTTTTAAAGTAGTGAGTTGACAAATATATTCTCACTTGCACTTTCCTGTACTTGCAGATTTTGTGTAACAATCAACAGCTAGAACCCTAGAATGGACTTTTGAAAGAAAATTAACAGTATGAACTATTGCTTTAACCTTCAGCTGGACGAGGAAATGGTCATGATATCTGGTGCATGCTTGCAACTTACAGGTGTTAAACTTCTAATTGAATGTGCAAGTGGCTAAAAAGAAAAAAAATAGTTTGGAAAAAGAGTGCTGTCTACATTAATCTTCCATACAGAATCAGTGAATGTTTGAACCAAAACCCAACCAAGAATCAAGCTAGAAAGTTGCATACCAAATTATTCACTTCCATTTTGCATAGAATCTCTGATCACTCCACATTAACATTCTATTCAACTTAATCCTAACATTTCTCTTCCGCAGATGCAAATGCCTAGGCACAATCCTCTTCTTCAAGCTAAACCCAAAATACTGTGGGAACTCTTTCAACTCCTCCATGCTCCTCTCCATCTCCTCCAACAAGTACTTGAGCTTGGGTCTCAAATTATTTTCAATACTGTACCCGAAAATAGCTGGTATTCTTGCACTGAAACTTGCTGCTTCCTTGTGTGAAAGCCCCACACTCTTCAAAAACTTGATCTTTGAACGTAATCTCTCTTCCCTGGTGTTCAGAAGATGTGCATTTGATTTACTTGCAACATTTAGTTTGGCTACCCCTAATTTCCTGAGATAATTAAGGGTTGGTCTGAGGCAATATTCAACATCAGAGAACAGAATCTGGGGGCAATTAATGACCAAGCCTCTGGATTCTTGGGCTGAAGCATGTAAATCATTAGCCAAGAAGTGGAAAACAGGCTCTACATCAGTGAGGTCAAAGTTATAGGAAAAGAGTTGCGGACAAATGGAAGTGAGCCTTGAGAAATCAGTGTCCTGAAAGCCCTTGGATTTGAAGAAATGTATGGTTGAAAGCATTTGGGTTATGGCATCAGAGGATGGCACTTGGTGGGGTTTAGTGTTGGGACCAATAACACCAATGGCTTTGAGGTACCGAAGATTCTCATGGTTACTGGTACGGAATCTTAGGTACAAGGGAGGGTTTAAGGAGGAAGAGGAAGACAGAGTATAGGAGTTCAGGGTTTTGGATGGAGAATTGGAAGATAAAGCAGGGAGAGACAGGGAGCGAAGCATTGCTTTTCTTTTGATGGGTTTTGGAGGGAAGTGTTAACAAACAGGAAATGAGTGAGCCTGTGGTTGTTATTTTGAATTGTGAAGAAGATAATCAGATAAGGTGTTTGTCTCCATTTTTGTTTCCTTCAAGATTTTTTTATTTTTCAAGATAGATAAACCCTGAAATTTATCGAAGATTAATTTATTAACCCCTTAAATATTCTTAATTAGTTTATATTTAAATTTATAAATAATTAATTTAATAATTTTTTAATTCATTGTGGTTGAGTTCCACTCATATTAGATTCACCCATAAAAATTTGATCTTTGTGGTTTCTAACTATAATTATATATATATCTAATAATAACTTAATAAAAAGTATATTTGGGTTATACAAGAAGTAATCTCCTCTCTCCCTCCCCATGGTAAGAATTTGCACCATGTTATTATTAGCTAATCAATACTGAAAAAGGTGAAGGGGCTCAAATTAAATGTTGGCGTGGCGAGTGTTCATTGGTCAAATTAAAAAAAGGATAAAAATCTACACCAATGACAAAATATCTACTTTTTCGTCCTTGGGATAGACCAACTGCTGTGGTCGTTACACCTCAGTTTCTCTTGTAACTGATAATACTGATACTAATATATCATCAGCTGAAAAAAAACCACAGCTTCATAAATATCCATTAATGGAGACTCTAAACCCCACTAAACCTTCAACACCATCTCTCCTAAAAACCCATTTTCTCAAACCCTCTCCTCTCATTAACTCCACCATCAAATTAAAGCCCCAAATTCACACCCTTTACAACAGAGGAACCCTTTCTTTAACCATTACTTGCAAAGTGAAAACCTCTCAAGAAATAAATAACAAAGACAAGAATATATCCAGGAAGATTCTTTTATCTGATTTAGCTCCTCCAGTTTCAGAAGAAAATGGGTCCGGCAATGGGGTGGTTCCAGGGAAGGCAGAAGGAGGTGGAGGTGGAGGTGGAGGTGGACCATTGGGTTTCATGAAGAGGTTGCCCAGGAGAGTTTTGTCTGTTTTGTCTAATTTGCCTTTGGCTATTGGAGAAATGTTTGCTATTGCTGGGCTAATGGCTCTAGGTATGTGAAAGTTAAAAAATTTTGGTGCTTGTGAGATTAATGCTTTTTTTATTTTCATTTGGCGAACATATTATGGCATAAGATACATTGCACCCATCTAGAACGTGCACTTGCCTTTAGGACCTTTTAATCATCAAAAACAAATCTTCCAAAAAAAAAGGAACACTCAGTTTAGATGGAATTTGAAGATATAAATTTATGCTCTTTGTGGAATGAAGGAAATTAAAGTCACCGGCGCATCATGCTTTTGATTTTTAATCAGCATTATTTGTATGAATCTACAGGTACTTTCATTGATCAAGGGGAGGCTCCAGATTTCTATTTCCAGAAGTACCCTGAAGAAAATCCTGTGTTAGGATTCTTCACTTGGAGATGGATTCTCACCCTTGGATTTGATCACATGTTCTCGTCTCCTATTTTCCTGGGAATGTTGGCTCTCTTGGGAGCATCTCTTATGGCCTGCACTTACACAACACAAATACCCCTGGTTAAGGTTGCAAGAAGGTCTGAATTTTTGCGGCAAAATCATGTATCCTAAGTTTGGGACAATAAGCTTTTCATTAATGCAAATGTACTGATAAGTGCAGGTGGAATTTTTTGCACTCAGCTGAGGCAATCCGTAAGCAGGAATTTTCAGACACTTTGCCCAGGGCATCCATTCAAGATTTGGGTGTTATTCTAATGGGAGCAGGATATGAGGTTATAATCTTCATTATGGTTTCATTATAGCCGGATCCTTGATCATTATTACCAAATATATCTGTCTTATTCTCACCAATTCACAAAGCTTGATTTGATTGTTATAGGTGTTCTTGAAAGGACCATCTCTATATGCCTTCAAGGGTTTGGCTAGCCGGTTCGCCCCTATTGGAGTACACTTAGCAATGCTGCTGATAATGGCAGGGGGAACTCTTAGTGCTGCTGGAAGCTTCAGAGGCTCAGTCACTGTTCCGCAGGGGTTGAATTTTCTTGTAGGAGATGTGTTGGATCCAACTGGGTTTCTTTCTACTCCCACTGAAGCTTTCAACACAGAGGTTCATGTCAACAGATTCTACATGGACTACTATGATAGTGGAGAGGTGAATGTCTATTCTCTTGTGTATTTATGCGAAGCAATATAACCCAGAATTCTTCCGTCGAATGGTTTCTTGGAAACTGGTTTTCGATCCTTCTATTTGTTTCATCCCTCCTTTTTTCTGTAAATGCAATACATGTGAAGTCGTTGATCTCTGAGAGTTTACTTGTCTAACCTTTTATACAGTAATCTTTTGACCTATTGGTATGAATTAGGGGGGATAATGAATTATCTATGAGCAATATTCATATAAATGATATTGTTTTTTCTCACTCAATTAAGCTTTATTGACATTAGTACATATCTTTTTTCACTTGTAGGTGTCACAGTTTCATACTGATCTTTCACTATTAGATTTTGATGGGAAGGAGGTGTTGAGGAAAACAATCAGTGTAAATGATCCTTTGCGCTATGGTGGGATTACCATATACCAGACAGACTGGAGCTTTTCTGCTCTACAGATACTTAAAAATGATGAAGGACCTTTCAATTTGGCTATGGCACCTTTGAAGATCAATGGTGATAAGAAACTTTTTGGAACCTTTTTACCTATTGGGGATGTTAATTCTCCTAATGTCAAGGGAATGTACGTATTTGTGTCTTCTGCTTCCAGAACAGGGTTTCGTTACAACTATGATTATGTTTCAGCTCTTCATAGCTGTCATAAATTTCATGACCTTGATGCTGAAAAGACTATTTTCATTTTATTCCACCTAACCTTCATCTTGCTCTCCCAATCTGATTTGGTTTTTCAGATCAATGCTTGCACGTGATCTGCAATCCATTGTCCTTTATGATCAAGAAGGGAAATTTGTGGGAGTCCGACGACCTAACTCTAGGCTTCCAATTGAAATAGATGGAACAAAAATTGTTATTGAAGATGCAATTGGAAGTTCTGGTCTTCAGCTAAAGGTGAACATATAAAGATTTGCAATAAATGCTATTTCTCTTGGATAATAATTAATTTGTGAGGAACTAACTAAACCTTTCTACATTCAGACTGATCCAGGGGTACCAGTTGTATATGCTGGATTTGGTGCCCTAATGCTCACAACTTGCATCAGTTACTTGTCTCATTCACAGGTCAAATTTCTAAGTACAGCTTACAACATACATTTTCTATAGAGCAGTGCAGCCGATTTCTTTCGAAGTTTGACAGTTGCGTTATTGTGTTGTTTATGCATGAATCAAATACATTTCAGAATGTATATGGCCTTATGAAATTATATTATGAAGTTAGATAATAACTGTTATTACCCGTCTCAGATCTATTATTTACCCATGATTTCAAGTTGCTCATAATTTTTGTTTCTTTTTATACCAAAGATATGGGGCTTGCAAGATGGAACAGCAGTAATTGTTGGAGGAAAGACTAACCGAGCAAAGGCTGTATTTGAAGATGAAGTAAATCGTTTGCTCGATCACGTTCCTGAGATTGTTGAATCTTCATCTCTTTCCAAGCAATCTGATATGATTGGTGGCTAGGTTCTGGACATCACATCAGAAGCAAGCTTAGAAAGAAATTGCCTGCTATTGAAATTCTTTGAGGTAAAACCAAGATACAAGCCAATGTATTTGGTTTCCCATCTTCATAAATGATATTACTCAAGTCTCTATCAGAACACAGTTCATAGATCCATACAATATCTTTCTAAATGTATATTTATTGGCATTACCCAGTCTATACATGCTCAATTATAATCATGCACCGGCTTGATTTGTAATGAGATGAATTGGGGTTGGAAAGGTGCCTCTGCTGTGTACCTCAAAGCCTGATGGGGGGGGTGGGGGGGTTAGATTCAAGAACCGTCACTGAACACTCTCATTGGCATGTGCATGCAGATCCACCAATTTTGTACAAAGCAGACATTATTTGAATACAACGCTATTATATTGCTCTCTTTTTTCATTATATTTGAATACCCTTTGGTTCTCCAAGTAATTCTATAAGAAAATAATGTCTGCTATTTTAAATAATTAAGCATCATTTTGTCTGCAAAATGATCCACATGGCAGACATATTGGGATTTTGTTGAAGATATTTTAATTACCTATCCAGTTATGTATAGATGAATTAATATGTATTATTTAAAATTATGATAAATGATATAAAAAAATAATTTAAACTGAAAAAAAGCTCATTAAACTAGTGCACCTTAGTGCATATTATAAATTTCCTTTGATGCCCATTGAAAGATAAAACAAATAAATCAATTATGAGAATCACAGAGATGGCATGGAGATCCCCAGAGGATCACAGTGACGAGAAATCATAAAGCAACTTCTGGGATCCCCAAACAGATGAAGAAATGCTCAAGGAAGAACTCTGCTCTTAGCAACAACTGTTATATAATTAAGCATCCAAAACAAGACAAAAGATGGACTTTCCACAACAAGCCATCTAACTTCACAGTTTCTTGATTAATTTCCAATTCTTGCATTGCATGAGTCAAAATTTTCCCATCTAATTATTCTACTCGTACAAGAATATTTATAATGCGATCTTACAATGATTTGATGATGATGGTTTTTATGTAAATTCAATCGTTAATAACGTATATACACTGGAAATTTTAAAACAAATTTGTACGTAAAAATACCAAGTTCAGTAAATCAATTGTACATTAAAGTGTTTCTAAAACTATCGGTTTTATTTTGTTCATAAAACCGTCATCTTTCCTTGTAAAACATGCAAATCTTTCTTTTCTGCTTTGAAAACTGAAAAGCCAGATGGCAATCGTCGTTTTCAACTTGTACTCTTGACACTTGTCTCCAATGGGTGATGTACAGAAAGACAAGGGTGTCTGTCTCCTGGAAATTTCTGAAGAAAGGTGAGAATATAGGTGAAGACTGGGTTCACCAACTCTGGTGCGAAGGACTAGAAACGGCCATCCTGATGGGGGAAAAAGATGATTCAGTTCAAGAAAACCATTTTGGAATAGACATGCAGATGAATTATGAGGTTATGGGTAGGAAAAATATAGTGAAGAAAATCTGGGATGAATCAAAGAAGATGTGGGAAATAGCAGCACCTGCTATGATCACATCAGTAACCCAATTTTCTATTGGGTTTGTCACTTCTGCATTTGTTGGCCATTTGGGAGAGATGGAGCTTGCTGCTGTTTCAGTTGTTCAGAATGTAATTGAAGCCTCTGTCGACGGGGTTATGGTATGTAACTAGCACCCATTTCTCAATTAGGGCCATTGTATAAGTTTCTGAAGTTACTTGGGAGTCCGAAACTTAACCTGTTTACAAGTTTTAAGGAATCCATAAGCAATGTGTTAGCAAATTGGCTGTATATCATCAATTCCTAATAGTGATCCATGCTTTCTTGAAGTTCCAAAGGTGGAAACTGTGTTAAATTTGCTATACCTGACAAGAACCTAATTTCACTGTTTTATTTATGTGTGATATTCTCTGTTTTAGCTAGGGATGGGAAGTGCCCTGGAGACGATATGTGGGCAAGCTGTTGGTGCTGGACAATTGAACATGCTGGGAATCTATATGCAAAGATCATGGATCATTACTTTGATTATTGCATTGGTTTTAACACCTTTGTATGTTTTTGCTTCACCATTACTACAACTCCTTCATCAAGACAAGGATATTTCAGAGCTTGCTGGACAGTTCTCGATATGGGTGATTCCTCAATTGTTTGCTTATGCCATAAATTATCCAATGCAGAAGTTTCTCCAAGCACAAAGCAGAGTATGGATTATGGCGACAATTTCCATAGTAGCCCTTGCATCTCATGTGTTGTTGAATTGGGTGCTTGTGACAAAATTGGATCTTGGGCTTCCTGGTGCTGCCATTGCAGGGAATATCTCATGGTGGCTTGTGGCTTTTGGTCAGATGGTTTATGGGATCTGTGGTTATTTTCCAGAGGCGTGGAACGGTTTTTCCTGGTTAGCTTTCAAGTCACTAGCTAATTTTCTGAAGCTCTCAATTGCATCAGCTTTAATGTTAAGGTTAGTATTCCATATTTATTTATCGCAAAGTTTGGTTCTGTGTTTCACCTTTTTTGCCCCTGATAATGACAGCTTGGAGGTATGGTACTTTACAATAGTGATTCTTATGGTGGGATGGTTAAAGAATCCAGAAATTGCTGTAGATGCCATTTCCATCTGGTAAGAGTTTTTTTATTCTTGTCCTAATGCCTCGTATGAAATGAACACTGTCATATTACTCCATCTAAACTCATTATTCCTAATTGCAGCATGAACCTGCAGCTATGGACACTGACAATTGCTCTCGGTTTTAATGCAGCAATAAGGTTACTGCTTCTGTCCTGTAACACAGCAGTGACTAACAAGTAACAATAAGAAAAGAGATACATAATCCAACTTAATTTGCTTGCAGCGTACGAGTATCAAATGAGCTTGGAGCAGGAAATCCTAAAGCAGCAAAGTTCTCAGTGGTGGTGACTGTTCTAACTTCAACAGTAATTGGAGTAGTGTTCACAGCATTGATTCTGGTAACCAAGAATGACTTCCCAAAGGTGTTTACTGAAAAACCAGTAGTGGTGAAGGAGGCATCAAAGCTGTGTTACTTTCTGGCGGCAACAATCTTCTTCAACAGCATCCAGCCTGTGCTCTATGGTAATTGCAACTAAACTCTCCATTCTCCATCTGCACTAGTGAAGAACACAATCCAAATCCAATGCTTAATCCATGCATAATCAGCTACGAATAATTAGTTGTTCAGTTTGAAGAACTTGAAAAATCATGGTTATTTTTCCATTGCAATTGATTAAGCTGATTCTTTATCTTGACATATGCAGGTGTTGCAGTTGGTGCAGGCTGGCAGTTCTTGGTAGCCTTCATCAATATTGGGTGTTACTACATCATAGGACTTCCTGTTGGTGCTGTGCTTGGATACAAGTTAAAGCTGGGTGTTAAGGGCATATGGTCAGGGATGTTGGCTGGCTGTCTGCTTCAAATAGTCATTCTGATTTTCGCCTTCCTGCGAACCAACTGGCGCAAAGAAGTAAGTATAAATTTCTGTCATGGGTAACTGATATCAGAGGAAGTAATCAACATAGAGGTCATGTTATATCTAATATTAGTGACAATAATTGATTTAATTCCTGATCATTTTAAGATCTCCCAAATCCCAAGTGTTTTAAGAATTTAATGTCCTTCAATTCTTTATTGATGGATTAACAGAATTACCTAACAATGCAGGCTGTGAAAGCTGAAAAGCATATCAGAACTTGGGGTGGCTCTAAGGAAACTCAGCAAAGTTCATCAGAAAACAACATGAATGGGTGATCAATTCATTGTGGAAACCACAAGATAATCAACACCCGTTTATTTTTTCTTTGGTAAACAGCAAAAGGGTTCATGAAAGCTGCCCTTTTTCCTTTCCTTCTTTTGCATTTTCAATTGGGTGTAATGAGCTATAAAAAAAACCTGGAGTTCAAAAACAGGTAAAAATTTAAGGCTATACTTGATGTAAATAGACAAATAGATTTAGACACACATTTTAAAATATAAAATGCAGTATATACAAAATATTACATTATCTATATAGTTACATAGTGTGAGAAGGCTAGACCTCCATGCCAGCAGCTTCAGTCAGAAAATAATAGTTCGACTGAAACTCGATTTAGAAAATAGCAAAGATCAAGAGTTTTAAATCAATATAAAGATAGATAAATACACTTTACTATAAAATTCTATTGATAATAGTATTAGAACTATAGAATATAAAAATACAAAGCACTCAGCCTACGAAGACTTATATAGAATTAAAGAACATCACTTATTAACTAATTAGTTGACTTAATTAGCCGATGAATGACGCAAAATCATCAAACTCACTAACCCATTAGCTGCTCACTCAACTAGTACACAGTAACAAGACAAGCTAGCTTTATCACAGAATACTTAGAAATATCAGATAATTTCTTATTTTAACTTTTTTGTTAAATTTATCTTTTACTTTTTGATGTCATTATTTTTATTTTATAATTTATTAATGAGTTAAAGGAAGAACACAAATACAATAACTTTTTTATTGCATTTTAATTTTAATTTAAAAAAAAAAATCAGTTCAAAAAAATTAAAAACAAAAATTATCCTTAATCATAAAAAAATTCCAAACCATACACTATTGGAAAGATTCTTGATTTTGTTCATAAAACTGTGCTCTTGACTCTCCAGGTTCAGGTAAGACCTGTCAATCTTTCTTGTCTACATAGAAAAGCCAGATTTATTCATCGGTTTCAGTTTATGTACCTGATGAAACTTATTTTGAATAGCTCATACACAGAAACACAAGGATGTCCCTGGAAATTGGTGTAAGAGAGGTGAAAATATTAGGTGAAGACTGAGAGTGCCATCTCTGGTGTAAAGGGAACAGAAAAAAGTTATTCTGATGGAAAGAGAAGATGATTCAGTTCAAGAAAATCACTTGGGAATAGAGATGCAGATGAATCATGAGCTTACGAGTAGGAAAAATATAGTGAAGGAAAGCTTCCTCGAGTGATATGAAGCTTCTCATGTTACTCCATCTAAGCTCATATTTCTTAATTCCAGCATGAAAACTGCAACTATGGACTCTGACAATTTCTCTAGGTTTCAATGTAGCAATAAGGTTAGATGCTTCTCTCCGGGAACATGTAGCAGTGGCTTAAAATAATAAAGAAGATAATCTAAAAATCCAACTTGATTTGCTTGCAGTGTCCGAGTATGAAATGAGCTTGTTGGAGCTGGAAAGCCTAAAGCAGCAAAGTTCTCAGTGGTGATCACAGTTCCAACTTCAACAGTAATAGGACTTGTTTCCACATCTTTGATTCTGGTAACCAAGAATGACTTCCCAAAAGCGTTCACTGAAAAACCAGTGGCCATGAAGGAGGCATCAAAGCTGGGTTACTTTTTGGGCAGCAGCTATTTTCCTCAACAGAATCCAACCTGTGCTCCATGGTAATGCAACAAACTCTCCAGTCTCCATCAACACTAATGATAAACTCAATCCAATGCTAATCCATGCATGTCAAGCTACAAGTAAATAGCAGTCCAGCTTGAAGAATTTGAAAAACCAGTGTCTTTTTTCCTCTGCAATGGACTTGATTCTTCTTATCTTGAAATATGCAGGGGGTAGCATTGTTGGATTTGAAGGGAGAAAAAACCAAGAAAAACAGAGAGAATTCTGTTGGATCAAAGCTTGGTTTTATGTTTTTACTTCTATACATAATTTCAGCAGTACAAAAACTATTTATATAGTAAAAAGTCACATAGTTTTTACCTAATCAACTAAAAGAGTAATGTAGCACTTTAATTAGAACACAACATATCTACTTTTGCAGTTGGTTTTCTGGATTAAATTCAAACAAAACACAAACTAAATTCTTAAAACTTGCAGAA
>CAOGCB011286121.1:0-11079 GCA_948266635.1 Cnidoscolus chayamansa | reverse complement strand
TCGATTTTATTTACCATGAATATCTACCTCTGGTTTTTATTTTATTTAAAAATCCAACTTAAATTCAAGCTGATAAAATATTAAGTTGAGAAATTAAAATAATAATAAAAAGCTTTTGAATTTATTAATTAAAGTTGGAGTTGAACTAGTCCCTTTAATACCTCATCTTAAACTAAATTAGACTTTCTCTCATTAATTTGATTGATTTTTTCAGTTTAAACTAAACTATGGTTTTTCTAAAAAAACAATAATGATGTTAACTTAATTATAACTTAAAAGTTGCATAATAAGAATAATTAAGTTGAAAGGGTTTACAGCCAAACAAATACAAGAGAAAGAGAAAGAGATAAAGGGAAGAGACCAACTCACCTTAGTGGGAACTTACCCGAACCGAAATGTAAACAACTAACTGCTCCTTCAAGTTTCAGGCAAAACCCACGTAAATTGCTTACGACACAGCACACCTTCCTCCTTTATTTTAACATTACAACTATTTCTCTGTTTCTCTTTTTCGTCCATAAAAATTATTTCATCTTTTTCCTTCTTCCCTCTCATCACCATGACTCTCCCACCCCCCCTTCTCCTCTTTCTTCTCTTCTTTTCTCTTCTTTTTCCTTTCTCTTCTTCCCAATCCAATTCTCAGAATTTTGAAACTTTCTATCCTTTTCCCATTCCTTCTCCTTCTCCTCCACCTCCACCTTCACATACCAATCCCAACTCTTCTTCTTTGCCTCCTGGACTATCACCGTCTCCACAACCATCATTCCCTCCTCTGCTTGACTCCGATTCTTCCCGTAACACCGTTGCCAAGGCAGTTGCTGCTACTGCGGTTAGCACTTTTGTCTTCGCCACCTTGCTTTTCTTTTTCCTTCAGAGGTATGTAGTTGCACGCCGCAGAACAAAGAGGGTCGATGCTCTTTCTAGGAGAGACCACCCTCCACCTCCTGTGCTTAATCACAATCAGTTTCTGCATCTTGCCAGTCTTAAGGGTGTTGTTGTTGATGAAAATGGATTGGATGTGCTTTATTGGAGAAAACTTGAAGAGGAAAGCAAGAATAGTAATTCTCAGGGAGAAGAAGATGATGACGACAACAGGGTTCAAGCAACAAATGGGCGGCGAAGGAACTCTGAGCCCATACAAGAAATTCCTTTGCTTAGAGCCAAGTCATCCGTTTCCCATGATAATAAAGTTGCGCCAAAGATTGCTAGTCCTGACAGACTTGCGGCTCCCGACATCAATCCTCAGTCTAAGATGGTCACGAGGGCTATTGAAAACTCGAATTTAACAAGTCAAACATCAATCGTTTCTCATCTCCCTCCACCACCATCAGCAGGGCCACCTTTGCCGCCGCCACCTCCTCCAATGACATCCAACAAAAATAACACAACATCACCTCCTCCGCCACCTAAGGCAGTTGGTCTGGCTACGTCTTCAAAATTACCCCCAGTGGCGAAGGGTACACCAGGGAACTCAACTAGAGAAGGCAGGGAAGGAAATGGGAATGGCCAGGTAAAACTGAAGCCATTGCACTGGGACAAAGTGAACAAGAATGGTGATCATTCCATGGTGTGGGACAAAATCGGTGGCGGCTCTTTTAGGTATATTGCAATTTTTTTTTGTCATTTTGGATTTATTAAAATTCCATGTTATTTCTCTGGCGATTCTCAAAGTTTCTCCATTCAAACTCAGGTTCGATGATGATCTTATGGAAGCCCTGTTTGGATACGTTGCAACTAATCGAAGATCCCCAAATAAAGGGGAAGCAAGCGATTCAAAGACTCAGAACGGCAGCCCCCCAGCGCAAATTGCTATACTTGATGCCAGGAAGTCCCAGAACATAGCAATTGTGCTTAAATCTCTGGGAATATCACGGGAAGAAATCATCGATGCAATAACTGACGGACAAGGATTGAATGTAGAGACTCTTGAAAAGCTCATGAGAATTGCCCCGACCAAAGAAGAAGAAACTCAAATTCTTGAGTTCGATGGAAACCTCCGTAGACTTGCAGATGCTGAGTTTTTCCTCTACCATCTTCTGAAAGCTGTTCCTTCAGCTTTTGCTCTCCTCAATGCAATGCTTTTCAGATTAAATTATGATTCGGAGATTCTCCAGATGAAGGATTCTTTGCAAACAATTGAACTAGGCTGCAGAGAGCTTCGAAATCGAGGACTTTTCATTAAACTTTTAGAAGCAATCCTCAAGGCTGGTAATCGCATGAATGCAGGTACTTCAAGAGGAAATGCGCAAGCATTCAATTTAACTTCTCTTCGAAAGTTGTCCGATGTTAAAAGTGCCGATGGAAAAACAACTCTCCTTCACTTTATTGTTGAGGAGGTTGTCCGATCAGAGGGAAAACGCTGTGTAATCAACCGAAATCGAAGCTTGAACGGAAGCTTTAGAAGCAGCAGCAGCAGAAGCAGCAATAGCAGCATAAATTCATCGTCGAGGGAGGAAAGAGAACAGGAATATATAATGCTGGGATTGCCAACAGTCGGAGGTCTCAGTTCAGAATTCACTAATGTAAAGAAAGCAGCCCAAATAGATTATGAAACCTTTGCAGGCGCTTGCTCGTCTCTCACAGCTCGCGTACGAGAAATTAGCCTAATCGCTTCGCAATGTTCTGCTGATGGAGAAAGAGCATTTGCAAGAGAGATGAAAGGTTTTACTAAAGCAGCAGAGGAAGAACTAAAGGTTTTGAAAGATGAACAAATAAGGATAATGGAGCTTGTAAAGAAAACAACAGAATATTATCAAACAGGAGCTTCTAAGAACAAAGAAGCACATCCACTTCAACTATTTCTCATAATCAAGGACTTCCTAAACATGGTTGATAACGTCTGCATTGGAATTGCTCGAAATCTGCAAAAGAGGAAAACAGCATCGTCGGGTTTTGGCTCCTCACCCATGTCGCCTGCAGCATCACCAAAGCCAGTGAGGTTCCCAAATTTGCCTGAACATTTCTTTAAGATCAAATCAACTAGCACTTCAAGCGAATCAGATACTGATTTTTGAGCAATGTACATAGTTGTTATACGAAGAAGTGAAGATGTAAAATTCATAGTTGAACGAGTTTTTGAAATCATCAAATTTTTTTTTCCTAAACTTAATTTTTCTTTTGGGCCTTCTGCGAATATATCTTTGAACACTATTGATTAAAATAATGTGAAAAGAAATTCCAGGGGCAACTTTTCATGGGTCTGTGGCTCTTGAAAAGCATTCGACCATTCTCATTCACATCAGAATCCAAAAGAATACGACAAAACGTTGCAAACAAACACATCTTGATCAGGATAATTTCCATGAATTCGTTTTCTGTTTGTTGGTACGCTGAAATTTTCAGTTGTTCCTAGATTGAAAATTGGACCAAGTATGATACCCATTATCATTTACCAAATCTACTCTCAACTATTTTGGAGATGAACTGATATCCAGTTGTGATCTTTTAACAGCGAAATGTGAAAGCTGAATGATGAAGGATTGAGGGTTGTCCTCTTTCCACAGCCACAACCCTATCCCTGAAGAACAACGTTGATGTCTATGGGGAGAGAATTTGATTCTCTTAGATTCTTTATTTATGAGTAGACAGTTAATACAAGGAATTTACATGATTGAATTATTAGCCATCACTATAGAAGTCAAATCCAATCCAAGATAATTTATCACATTAGACGTGGTGATCATTTAAGAACCTAAAAGAATCAAATTGGAGGGAATGAAGGGAAAAAAAATGGCACAGTGGGCATCCATCTTCTACATGCTTAACTTGACAGAGCTACATCCATCCATCCAACCAAATGCATCCATTTGCAGGAGAAATGGGTAATTTGAGTTAACGAGGAGAAAGCTACTACCTTTTTGTTGTATATCAAGGAATGAAGCCTAGGCTGGGTGTTGGTAAATTATCTTTGATTTCCTCCCAGAATCTCTATTGATGCATGCACGATGTTGATTAACTAAAATAGCAAATCTGAAACACAAATCTATAGTTTTGTACTTTTGTATACAGAGTATCAGAGACTTATCTGTGGCAGCAGACTAGCAGAGCTCAACTGATATGCAGTGCACAGAAAGTAGCATTACCAACATAAACACATTGTATTTACAAAGTCAACAAAACTTAATGCCTTTGAAACTTGAAAATAAATGGTTGCCGTAAATCACAGAAGTCCATTTCTATTCTTGAGTGACAAATTTCTCCAATATAAGCATAAGGTGAGGAAGGCAGGAGAGAAGTCATCCCAACCAGCCCAAAACATTATTTTTTATTTTTTTGCCAAGGGAAATGAGGGAGTGGAGTGTTGAACCTGAAAACTTTTGAAAGTTCAACTACATGCACTTAACTTCAGACTAAAGCTGCGAATGCACTCATCTAAAACATTATTAACACTCTACTCTATATAGACGATATGATCCACGATTTTTGGCTTGCAGCAAATCCATATACGGACAGTGACTAATCTAGTTACATCATTATGCTTACTCGATGAGACTATCCTAACTGGAACAAAAGTTCTTCCATAAATATTGTCCTTGGCCATAAAATACAGCCTCTGAAGCAGTAGTAGTCCAAGGCGGGTGGCACACCAACTGCTGTTTGCTTTAGCCATTTCACAATATCTTCTATTCTTGGTAGACGATGAAGTCTTCTATGTCCCAACTGTCTTGGAACCCTCCTGCACAAATCATAGACCACTTATGACTAAGCTCTCTTCTGGAACCAAAAAAAGGAGAATCAAGTTTTTATACTTGTCAAGGAAACTATCAAAACTTGGCCAAAATATGTTAGGCTCGGGAGCTAATTAAATGGGAATCAGATATGATTAGAAGAAATCCAGGGAAGATCAACCAGAAGGAAAAATGCAATGATTAAGCTTGTATACTTCTCCTTAAGTTCTAAAAAACAATCAAGAGAAATGACACTATACTGTTTTTCCCTCTTATTCTTTAGGGTTCATTGTCCCTTGAATTACACAACACACGCCCTCACCCTTTATCGTATACAAATGTTTCACCTTAAAGATTAGAACATTTTATCCAATGCTTTATTTTCCAAAATCAATAAAATTAGGTTGTTCTGAAATTAGACATTGTCGTAAAGAAGCTCAAACAGAAACCTATAATGAAAGTATCTTGAATTCATTCTTTTTCTTTTCATTAGTAACTTAGATCAAAGTATTTAGATGTGATCATCATCCAATTTCCTTTAGAACCAATAGGAATAAGAGAAACAAATTCTCAACTTCTATTAATTCTCAAATTGATTGTCAATCACAAAGAAAAGGCACATCAAAATTCCTAAAGTATTTATAGTAGAATTATCTATATGTTATTATTATTAGGAATTTGGAAGCCTAAATAAGAAATACAAAGAAACTCTGATTAGGAATCCAGAACAACACAAAATTCCTAAATAATGAGAAGACTATTTCCTATATTTCCTCCTAAAATCTCTAGAAAATCCTGCATCAATATTTTCCAGAAGTTCTAATGACATAGAAGAAAATGAACCTTACTTCTTTGATAAACAATATCCTATTACTTTTTGACAAACATGGTAAAGGTCGTACTGATCTTTATGTTCCTTGTGACCTATTAATCAATTTCATGCAAACGCAGCCATAGGACCCTCCACTTCTATACTTACTAGTAAAAAATTTTCAAGTAGTTCACTAAAAAAAAAGAGAGAGAACTTCAAATAGTAGTAGTAGTAGTTAACCTTAGAAGTAACTTTTCCTCCCAATTGTGAAAGAAGTCTCAAGACAGGATAAAATATGGGGGAAATGTAAAAGCTTATGGCCCAACTTTCTACCAATGAAGAATATGTTGGTGGGCACATATGCAAAAAGAGGGATCGCTTCTTTTTAAACATTCTGCTGTAGCTATGGAAAGGACTCACAGATATGACATACCTTATCCAAAGGGCTTTTTGATACTTTTTGTCCCTGATAAAAACCTGTTCTGGATGTGGCTTTGAAATTAATGCTGTGTCTTAGCTTTCTTATATCCACCTCTTTTTCCTGCTGCAATCAGCATGAAATGTCAAAACATGCCTATCATTTCACTGAAAGCTACAGTCATAAGTAACATGCAGGGAACCTCCAATCACCCAAGCAAACCATAAACAGAAAATGTATAGCACATACATATACACATACATTTGGAAACTTTATTTTTCAGACAAAAAAAATGGTGTTGAAGGTTGAAGCATACCTTTGATTTCGTTTGGAGGCGTGTGCTCTTAGCATCTTTAGCTTTTGATTTATCTTCCAATTTCTTAAAAAACTGAACAAATCGAGAAAGAAACCAAACTTTCAATGGCTAATGGAAAGTGACCTATATCTTCAAGTTATCCAAAGTCTTGTCAAATGATTTTTATGTGTAACTGAAACAGAGAGGAGGCTAGGGGTCCAACGCATACCTCTTTCCTTTGCTCTGCCCTTTTATCACTTTTTGAGCCAAAAGAAGATGGGGCTGCCTTACCAGTTTTTTTGTCCATATTAACTACTTTGAAAGACCTGAAAAAAGCATCTAATGTAACTCTGAACTTTCAAGAAAAGATAATTGGAAACAAGCTTTTGGTACTTGCATTAGCTTAGTGCACTGCAATACATTGATTCAAAACCTTGCCTTCATTATTAATTTATGATTGCGAAATAAATTAAGATGTGAGTGTTAAATTTGTCTGTCAGGCAGACTGGTAAGTTACGGGATCATGAATTGCTATTTGTACGTAGCTATTTTATGTCATGTTGGAAGTATGAAGAAATAAATTTTTATAAATAAGCATAACTAAAAAGAATATTAAGATGATAAATTGGAAAGAGCTGCTTGTAGGAGGCAAAGTGGACAACCTTCCATATTCATGGGCTTGTCAAAAGGAGGGAACAACAATGGAGGGAGAGCGTGATTGAGATTATCTGACTATTACATATCATTGTCTAGAATACTTAATCAGCATTGGTGATATAAATAAGCAATTAGGTAAATAACATACTGACTAAAGTTCAGACTTGCAAGAAAGCAAAAGTTTGTAAGTGAAAACCATTTACAAGAAAGAATAAAAATCAGTATGCATATTTCCTAAGAATAAATGTGTTCGCCATCTAGGATTTTTAATACTCAATTTCCTTCCATATTTCTATTGGTAAATAAAGAAAAATAACCTATATTTAAAGCTAAATGGAAGTGGACCTGTCCAGACACATAAATGAATGTAACATCAACGCAGAAGAGCAGTACAATCATTACATATCTGCACAAATGCATGCAGGAAGAAGAAAATGCATCCATACAAAGAAATTTGAAAAACGTTACCCTGCATTCTCTTTTTGAGGAGTCATAGAGTTGGAAACCTTGGATTCTATCCCCTTTGGGGTCATCTGCAAGCAAATTGAAATTTGACATTCAACAAGCTAAACATGTGTTATGCAGTAGAATTAGAAGGTTCCTTCCCATGGTTAAACGTAATGAGATGACAAACCTGCTTTGCCTCCAAAGATCTCCCTTCAACTGAAGCCTTCGACTGGTTGAAATTGTTTTGGAATGTCTTAAATGCTCGCTTGACAATGTCCTTATCCTTCATTTTCTCCATAATAAATGAACTTCTAGTAATTGTCATAGGAGCTGGTGCATGAGCAGCTGGATCAGAATTTGGAGCATCCAGACTAAGAGACATGCGCAAGGATTTAGGAGCCACTTTCCTGCTTTCACCCATGGATGGATTGTTGTCCTTTGGTAAGGATGAACCAGTTACTTTCTTCATTGACGGCCGTAAAGTAGCCAATGTGCTAGAAGTTGGCGTTGTCTTGAAGACCTTCTGGGTGGAAACTTGGGGTGATTTAGCTACAGGTGATTCTGGTTTCTTCTTTATCCTTGCCGTGTCTCTTATCTTATGTATTGGAGAAGTCTAAATAGACAAAACAACAAAATTTTGGAACACCAAAATTATAAAAGAACCAATATTTCAAGAGATGCAGCGAGTGGATTTCAATAAAAGGAAAAAAAATTCAACAACTTCGTTGTGAAATTGTTCACCTTTTGAGACTCCTTTTGATGATCTAAATTGACATTTTCCTCTTTAATTACAGCAATACTTTCTATCTCATTTTCCAATTTCTTTGGCGAGTCCTTTGTTTCCCGAGACTCTATGTACAAAATTTTCTCTTCTTTAGCTAAAGCAGCTTTTTCTGTCTTCTTTAATGTGGGGCCATTTAGTCCGCTATTCACTTCTTCTTCCAATGTTTCAATCTGTGAGCCTTCACCTTCCAAATTGATTGCAGCATCTTCATCAACCGCATCGACTTGACCAGAGCCTAACTTACTATCCAATTTGATTTCTTGAGCAGTCCTTTCAGCAGAAGTTTGGCTATTGGGAATATCAAATTCAGAATCTATACCATGAGCTTTTCCAATGAATTCTTGTTCTCTACCATTTTGATCATTTGACCCTAGTGAATCATGCTCCATTTGCTTCTCCTGACCCAGCTGATCAGCCTGCCTTGTAGCGATCTTTTTGTAATGAGCTTCAAAGTAAGCCTTTTTCTCAGCTACAGATCCAGGTGTGGCACACTTCTCAACTTCCTCCATGTACTTGTTCTGCGAGAAAGATGACCATTTCTCCCAAGACAATGAATCATTCTCAAATCTACCAAATGAAACTGATACTTCAAGGGAACGATGTGAAGCAGCCACCTCCCTCATCTGTTCATAAACACAAAACCCAAAATCCAAGCAAGAAACATAGTGAGAAGTCATAATTATCAAACAAGCTGCATGAGAAACAAGAAAGCAATAAAGGGATTTAGAGATCAAATATCAAATAACAGTACCTTATCTTCATTAGTTGAGACAGCAATGATTGACTCGCCCATTAACACTCAACAGAAGAGCTGAGTTACCACATAGCTACCACACTGGAACACGAACGGTGCACACTGTGGCCTCCCTGCAATTATCATTACCGTGAGTTCATTGAATCCCACTTGCAATGATTAGGTGTAACGTATTCACAAAAAGGAGACAAAAATAAGGTTTGATAAAAAGCAAGAAATGAACAAGAAAAGGCATGGGTGGGCATGCGACTATGTTTCATATTAATCTCTCTCTATTTGTCTGTCTCGTCTAAATTTTTTCCTTTAATCACTTTCACATTTTTACATAATGGGCAGCCTTGTCTGTTTCTGGTACATATGGAACCTACAAATCATAAATACAATCATCGAGCGAGCTAGCGTAATGCAAAAGTACAGATAACTACCCGTGTAAGTATTTCATAAAATGATTTAGTTTTTGGTGTTTCCTTTATTGCTTCGAGTGAAATAAAAACTAGAACTGTTGAGCTATTGCAACTTCAATTCGGATTTATGGCAGAAAAGTCCAAACTTTGAACAGAAGAACACCAAAGGGATGTAAAAAGAAGCAAGTATTTACAGGGAAATTAAAGATTGCTGCACAATTAATGGGATATCCAAGAGAACAAAACAGACACATCAATTAGACAGAGAAATCACAACTAATGGTCAAATTAGAAATCAGATTTCACTCTATAATGAGTCAAAATCAAGAGAAAAGCCAAGATGGTGACGAGATGGGAACAGGCCCACAAGGGAAAAGTAGCACTAGCACAGAGAAGGGCGATAGAGATGGAGAGTAAGACACTGAGAGTCTGAGTCAAGCAAGCAAGATACAGATGGATTAAAATATTGTCCGATTTCTTTCTTTCTTTCTTTTGTTTAAAGATGACAATAACATTATTTTTTTTGAACTTGTTTATAATGAATTCAACACAAATTATTTTTTTTTTTCTATTGATTTTGTATATTCTTAAAGCTACTTGGATCGAACTGAGTTTACTTGTAATTATTGTTATTCTTGATAGTGATCACTA
Organism: Cnidoscolus chayamansa; assembly: GCA_948266635.1. Taxonomy (NCBI): domain Eukaryota; kingdom Viridiplantae; phylum Streptophyta; class Magnoliopsida; order Malpighiales; family Euphorbiaceae; genus Cnidoscolus; species Cnidoscolus chayamansa. Next base: position 1,191 of record CAOGCB011286121.1, on the reverse strand, counting down.
AAGCAGGCCCATTAAACTGTTTCAGGAATGGTCCATTTTCCATCACGTTATTGCCAAGGCAAGACAACACATGACGTTGAAGGATGAAATTTGGTGGGCCCACATCCACATGTTATCCAGACGACAGACTAATGTGAATTTCGTTATTCATATTTTTCGTTTTAAATATATTTTTCTGCAAGGAATATTCTCCTGTACATGTTCACAAACATGTGTTTAGACCATGCTTATTATAATTTTAACATTTTCAATAATAAAAATCCTAAGGCAATCCTACAGTGGATGTGTAAAAGAAAAGTGAAGTGAAGTGAAGAACATTACCATTACCATTACCAAATGCTTTTGCTTTAAGGCAATCTTAAGATTATTACCATTTTATTTTCTATGCACTCACTCCCACCTCAAAATATAATATTAAATTCATTCACTTAGCTTGCCTTAGTGTTTTCTCCTCGATGCTCTTAAGCTACTCAATATCACACGCCTATTTGTCATCTTAATCAACATCCTTATCTTCCATCTACTATATATATACATATTCTAGCAATTGAAGACAATAAAATCTCTTGGTGCTACCATGGAAACATGTTTCTTGCTCGTAATATTGGCCTTTCTAGTGGGCCTAGCTAAACCTGATCCAGAATCACTTCAAGATTACTGTGTGGCAGATCCAAAACCCTCTTTTTACTTGAATGGCGTAACTTGTATCAGCCCAAAAATGGTAACCGTAGGCCATTTCGTAACTTCAGCTCTTGCTAAGGCTGGGAACACTCGAGCCAATCCTTTCGGCTTCAATGTGACGCTCACCACTGTTGCTAATTTACCAGGGATGAACACCATGGGCCTGTCCCTGGCACGTGTTGATATAGCTCCTGATGGAACCGTGCCTCCTCATTTGCACCCACGAGCCTCTGAAGTCACCATTTGCCTCAAGGGTTCAATCCTTGTGGGCTTTGTTGATACTTCTAATCGTTTGTATACTCAACAGTTACGTGTCGGAGAGTCATTTGTGTTTCCAAGAGGATTAATTCATTTTCTGTTCAATCTCGACCCTTCAAACCCCGCACTAGCTATTTCTGGACTTAGTAGCCAAAATCCTGGGGCTCAAGTAGCTTCTCTCGCAGCTTTCGCATCAAATCCCTACATTCCTGATGATGTTGTCAAGAAAGCATTTCAAATTACCACCCAAGA
>CAOGCB011284536.1:0-10525 GCA_948266635.1 Cnidoscolus chayamansa | reverse complement strand
AAACAGCAAGCAGAAACTCAGATAAAGAGAAGAATAGGAATTGGCATGCGTGTATCAGAAAGAAAGCTGATTGATGAACTTGCTAGAATGGGAATGAATGAATCAATTGTAAGTGTTTAGTTAAAATGCTAAAGCATTTACATCTTTCTTCAAAAATTGTTACTTGCTTAAAAATATCCTACACACAAACAACAACAAACTGTAGAGTATAATACCAGGAAAAAGAATGTTGATTGAGAACTATGTCTTCTGCATTTATTTTGCCATAAGTTCCTTTCATAAAGAAGCAGAGTGAACTGCATAAATGATGTGTTCTTAGTCCTGGTTTCAGTTTACTTTAGGCAGATTAGGTCCGTACTCTCCTTGAGATCCCATGTGTTTTTGACATCAGCATTAAATGTGGCAGGTAAGAAGAGCTCTTATAGTTATGCATCAAAGGGATGAGATTGAATACAAGCATGAGCGGCGAGTCATTGTACGGAAATTGTAATGTTTTCTCAAAATCTTCCTTTTGTTTGGAAGAAATGTATGAGCAGTTAATTGAGATGATAGCAACAGCATTCTTTTGTTGTGATCCTGGGGGTACAGGATTAAAAAGTATGCAAGCAAAATGGGCATCAGAAAGAGGAAGTTGTCTTAACCATTAACATTTACTTCCAATTTTCAAACTTGGAGTTTTTCCTTCATTGTATGTATTAATTTAAATTAGAGGTTCTTATGGTATGTATAGCAGTCGTTCGTGGATGTTAAAGCATGAATTACGTTTTCTTACTGTTTTAAGATAATGAACTCAGTTTTAGCTAACATTTATCATTTTCTGGGTCCAGTGAAATATGTTGTCGATTTTTAATGCAAGACAAAATCTTTAGCAATTCAGCAGGGTTACAACTTCATTTGAATTAATTTACTCTTCAAATTAGGGCATTATTTGAAGTACAAGGTGAACACCATCTTTTTGTTGAATCCTCTGACTGAGGCCTAGATATGAATAAAAAACAACACAATTTCTCTACGAGAAAGTATATTTTTTATTCAATATCTAGATATAGTATTTTGTCCGAATGTCGATAAGATTAAAAACATAATAAGAGAAATAAATGCTCACGGCCTGCGTGATTGATGTCTAACATATCTGAATAAAGACTTCGATGGGTCAGACAGAGTTTATAATCCAGGCTCATTAGACCATCTGGTCCAAGACTTTTTGTTGGGTCATATATCTCAGTTCTCCATCTCGAGAGAATCGAGATACATCTCTCAGTGTCCTTTGCGCCATAAGATTGAGATTTCGGTTCCTCATGACTCACCATAACGAGCTAACGCTTTCCCATGATGATTGTTTCTAATCGATGGAGCCAAGTCGCCCTGGGTAGATGACTCTTTTTGATCTTGATCCTTCAAGTCTTGTCAAAGGAAGATTGACATCCTTGAAGCTTCCCGTGTGATTCATTCTCCCATTTCTTTTTTAAAGCTTATGTGCCGGTATAAGAAAAACTCGATTTATCCCATGGATTGGAGCCGTTGGATTGGAACCATCACTTCCCATCTCTTTTAGATTAGAATGTTCATTTCCTTTTGCAAACAACATGTCAAAAGCCTCAATCACTTCCTCCCTCGAGTGCCCTATTAAATACAGCTGAATCGATTACCATATTTAATGCATTGTGTCTCTTTAAAAACTCCTTCAAGTGTGGACTGTCCACTGTCTAGATGAGGATAAAAAACATATAAATATCTCACTTCATACCAGCTTAAGGGTTGGAAAAAATTTTCTACAAAAAGAAGGACATGGAAATTAAAGGATAGCCAAAGCAGATTAGTGAGGATAACTATTAGAGCACTTCGAAGCGTCAAGAGGAGAGGATATTCAAAGTAGAAATTGAGCTGATAAGGGTCTCCAAACAGTAACAAGAATTGTTCTTTGAGAATTAGATAAAGAAACTTTCAATTCACCAAAGGTTTTCACTCAGGTAGGTGATTCCTCTTCTCACTAAATCTTTAGGCAAATTCTTAAGTTGTGTATGTGCATCTCACAATCACTATCTCTTTAGACACTCTTCTCCTGATTTCTCTAAGGTTTTTTGGGTCAAGCATTTATCTTTAAGCAAACCATAATCATTCATTTAAACTCAAATGTATCGTTAGTTTTTTACTCTTTTAAATGAATTCTTTAGCAAAAAATGTTTTAAAAAAACAACAAAACAAACAACATCAAGTGTCAAGATACACTTAGAATCAAGTCGTTCATCGTTGAACCAAGTCTATTCTAACAAGTGGATACATTAAAAAATCTCATAACCGGATTAGATTATCCTTGTTAAAGGAGGATCGACATTCTGACGTGAGGCTCTAAGTGTTAGTGTGATCAAGAGAGCATGATTTTCAAATCAACCTACCATTCAAGTACGAAACGGGGTGCCTAACACCTTCCCTCAGGTTCAGAATCTTAACAAAACATTTTGGTACCTTATTCCAAAATCGAAATGGTTTTCTCTTGTTTTCCTCAAAACTGGAGTAGCGACTCTTATCTCCAGCCTCGGTGTGGATGGTGTCTCGACGACCGCAAGAAGCCTTGCACCAACTTCTCTATTCAATATCAAAATCATACCAATTATAGAGCATGCAATTGATACAATTGCATCGAACCTTAGAAAATGAGATGAGTTAAAATCAGTTTAGCACATATCAATACCCTCCCCTTAAAATAATCCTTGTCCTCAAGGATTAAAGTCTGGAAACCATGGCTTGGAACTATTCTCTTGCCATCCCTATTGGAATTTTGACAGAGGATGCTCCTCATATTCTATAAACTCAAACCCCAACATTGAGTTATGAAGGGGGCTTATGGTTGGTGTTGCGCAACAGTCATACCTATTGCAAAGGAACAATGGGATCAACATGAATATATTCTAGCAACTTGTAGACTCCAAAGTCTGTCTTTAAAGATTGAAAACATAGGATCTTGAGTTGGAATTGTTCTTGAATACCTATAGCCCATTTTCGGGTCATTAGGAGGATTATAAACATTAAATGCACTAATACATATCTTAGCACGAGGAAGGGAAGGATGGGCTTGTCGTTCAACAAATATATCAAAACCATTTATTTGAGGAACTTCATAGTCACACTCTGTAACAGCCCACTTGAGCCGACTGCTACCAGAGTTAGAACCCCGACCACTCACAGGTGACTGAAACCCTAACAAGTCGTCAACATACGTAACATTAATATATTCCATTTCCATTAACATATTCATAAACATTAACATAAAAATCCCATGCAAATACTAGATTTAAGTACATAATAACACAAGGAATATTTAAATTTCTAATACAGGTGTCCTACATGTACCTGTACATGTCATCATAATAAACATAACATAATGTACTCTAATCCAATATAAAACATCGAATTACATGAGATTATAAAACATACTTCTTAACGTTAAATATTTTTACATAACCTAGTGGCAAATCATACATAACCAAATCATCACAGTGACACATCTAATTCTACCCTCTGTTTTCTGGTACATCTTGTATACTTGTGAAAAATAGAATTGGGAATCGAGGATGGGATGGAAGGACATAAAATGGGTATGCTATTTTGAAATAGCTTTGTGAGTAGATACAGAAAACATAAACTTAAAACATAACTTTCATGCTCGTGTACATGCAACATAGTCAAACATTTCAACTTAGATAATATTGTCACCAAGATCCCTAGGTAGGTTTCAGTTGGCAAAGCCATCTTCCAAGAACCACCCATAACGTAAATATGTGCCTAGAAACTCCTTTCGGCCATCTGGGCCTTACCATATCGTAAACATAAACATAGATATCCCCTGAAATGTCCCAACCTCTCTGATGTTACTTCCGTGGGACAATCCGTGGTATATCCCGAAGGACATGCCAAATGAACAACATAACATATCTAAGGGACAAACCTAGGGATATCATCCATGGTCATCAAACATAAACATATAGGATCGAGGGTCGTCTGATATTACCTTTCACATATCATGAATCAATGCAATGCAACATATCTCGTGATCTAATGCAAAATAACCTGTAATAGTCATGATGCATGAGCATGCCATAAAACATTCATGTTTTGTGTCATAAAATATTTTGATTCATATCTACTTACTTGGAAACTTTGTCATACCTGATGAATCCTCAGTTCGTCACTAATATCCTTGATATTCAAGGTCCAATCCTGTATTCTGAACTTTAGATTAGAGATTCAACATTTAACTTACAACATACTTAAATCATCACATAAACCCCCATAGAACATGGAATAAGTATAACATAATTAAGCCTAGAAATTTAGGTCAAAATTGTTGGGTAAAGTACTTTCAATGGCAGGTTCAGCGGTCGAAGGTCCTTTATACAGGGATGAAAGTCCCTCTTTCGGCAGCAGGGTTTAGCTGCCACAAGCCCCCTATGCCACTAGTTTTCAGTGGCTGAAAGTCTACCTTTGGAGGTTGAAAGTCCACCTTCGACGGTCAAAGTTGGGTTTTCAATCCTTCCCTATGAGTTGCTTCTAGTTTCGGTAGCCTAAACTCCACTTTAGGCCGCTGAACTTGGATTTTGGCAGTGACTAAAACCTTGATTCTTGTAGGACCAACATGTCCGAAACCTACAACTCAATTCCATTTACACTTCTAAACATTCAATTACATCCTCATCAACTTCATACAACTTTTCTCATCAACATGCAATATGAAACTAACTCAATTCACATGCATTTTCTCAACTTTTCATTTACTAACTTTTCATAAACTTAACTCTTTGATTTTCTTCATTTACTTTAAATTCTACTTACATGCAAACATTCCACTTTCAACATAGTTCATTTTAACATCTATACATTACAATTTAAGCATGCATAACCACCCTTTTATGTCATTTGGCCTTTTTTCTTAAATTATTTTATAATTACCCTAATTCTCATTGCATGTCCATTTTACAATCATTTTCTTCATCAATTCATTATCTACATTGTTTAACTAACCTTGATTGAGCTTGAATCAATTGGAAACTTCATATTGGATCTTGCTTCTCTAAGTCCTTTCAATTTTTTCTTCCTTTGCTTTCCTTTAGCTTTTCTTTTTAATTTGTCTTCTATTACTTCCCTTAATTCTTACTTCAATTTAGTTTAGCTTTGTCGAGAGAGTATCTAGAATTTAAGAGAAAATGAGAGAGTTTGAAAATTCCTTCAAACTTCTCTTTAGCCGGCTGCCTCCATTATTTATAGTGGAGATTACAAACTAGTTTCAGTGACCAAACCCTTAAGTTCGACGCTCGAACCTAGTCTTCTAGGATTTCCATAGCCAAAATCCACTTTAATCCCTCAACTTTTTCTTCTTTTCATTTTTGTCCTTGAAATTTACATTTTAGTCCTTTAAGTCTTTTAACTTGTCATTTTAATCCCTAATCACAATTTAGGCCCACTTTCTAAATATTCCATGAATATTACGGTTGAAAATTCAAACCTGATTCAAAAAAGTGTCGGGTGTTACACCCTCGATCGAATTTGTTTTAAGGTAGAGTTCATCAAAGGCATCCACATACTCCTACAGAGATTCAATCCGTCTCAAATTTCTAAGTTCAACAATAGGATCTTCAATGCATTGGTCACCAAATCTGGCTTCTAGGATCTGCACATAAGTATCCCAATCTTCAAAAATAGTGGCCCCTTTGAGATTTACATATTCTTGATGTCATCGGATGGCCTCACCCTATAGATGCAAGGTAGCCATTTTAACCTTGTTGTCTAGAGTAATGCTTCCTACTTCAAAGAAGTATTTAGCTTTGAGTAGTGACCCGTCTAGACCCTTCCCACCAAAAGGAGGGAACTCCTTTTTTGTTGTACTACCGCACAGGTTCATCATCTCTTGATTCGTTGCTGTAGACATTGGTACACTCCTTTGTGCTTCCATTGTTTGAAGCAAATATGTTCCCACCAACTATCAACTCTCTTAGCTCACAAACCATTATCTTGAGTGTTTTCTCTAATCTCACTTATTGTCTACGTTCAGATTCAAGAATGAGGTTGGCTAATTCCTTACTCCATTCTTGAGATTCTATCAATTCCATGAATCATAATTGCTCTGATACCAATTGATATGAATAAAAAATAACAACACAATTTCTCTAAGATCTCTATTCTTTATTCGATATCAAAATCATACCAATTACAGAGCATGCTCTCTCTATTTATAGATCCATTACTAACAAACTCCTAAAATTAAGGAAGCAAGCAAATGATAAGTTGATACTTAAAATCAGTTCAGCACACATCAGACCTAGCTTCAAGCTTTCCTCATAGTAAATAAAGTTGCATCCCTATAGATGACCCCAAGGGTGTCATTTCTCTTTTATTGATAATGTTTCACAAAGTAAGGAGGTAAACTACACAGACCATGTGCTTACTTTGAATGCAAGGCCATTGCTGAAGAATACTAGTAGTAGTAGAAAATAGTTTAATTTATCTAATAGCTTTCCTTGTACGACTTGTGATAGCAGGAATGATAATTGTTCAGAAATAGGAAGTTGTTAGTCAAAGTAGATGAAAACGTCCTCCAAAGCTCTTGAATCACTTACTCTAAAGGAAAGAATTGAAGTATTGCACTTCTTTATTTTTAAGAAATTACTCATTAAAGATGGTGCCCTTTTTTTCCTTATTAAATTACTACAAATAATATTTATTTTTACAACTTTTCTCATCTTTAAATTTCATGAATAAAACTTATGCATACAAATTTCTAATAATTATGATGGGATTTCTCTACCTTTCCTTTGTTTCCTTTATCAAAAATAATAAAAAAAAAATCAACATCTACAAGATAATGCACTTTCCAAATTCACCATTTTGTTAACTGTTGATGCTGGCCTTATGCTAAAATCAAGAACAGATTAATTGAAGACATGCATTTAACATTCTTATAGGCTAAAATCAACATTTATCTAGAACCATGTGACATTCAATTTAGCCACATTCAAATCAAGTAAGCATAACACATTAGCCCCATCATTAGGCTTAAGTATCTCAAATTATTACCAAAAACAACTAAAAGCATTGTAGTTATCCATATCTCACATAACATTCCTAAAAAAAATTGTTCATTTCCTTTATTTTATTAAGTAAAAATAATAAAATCATAGCAACAATCTTTCAATTACTTATAGTAAGGGAGAACACCTATAAGAATTAGAATAATAATTCAATAATTATAGCAACTCGCGTAGCTAGTTGGTTCCATCCTCACTAGTGGCCAACTAGTCACTGTTTATGAAAGAGCCTTAAGAATAAAATGTCTTGTAGTAAGAAAAGATATCACAATATCTTACATGATATCCTTTCTTAATAATTAAATAAAAATAAATATGCACATTTTGTTGGTGCAAAAGATTTTACAATGAGAGTCTCAATTTTCTAATAATATATGTATTTTTCTACACCCGGTAGAAATTTATTCTTTGATTTCTTGCGGATTTTGCCACCTAACACATTGTGCCCGAATTTTATAACTTTCAACCAAATGGATAGAGGTGGATAGGAACTAATAATCCAATTTTCATAACATTCCAATTCACACAAATAGCGAAGAAGATGCATGTCTCCATTTTTTCTATATGTAGTTTATGAACAAATTCAGGTCTATTAGAATAGTCATTATTGGCTCGACACTTTTTGTTTAAGGTGATTGGTTGTGTCACTTTAGCATGCTTTGTTCTTTTTGGAGAAGAAATCTTCTTGTTCTCAAAACAATTTAATCATTTATATAAATCTATATACAATAAATTAATATCTAATATACTCACTACTCCCTACAGTAATGTTGCCTTTACTTTTGTCTAATTTGTTAGACATTCTTGGTAGAAAGAAAGATATAATTAAGATTGAATGACCTTTAAATTTATTAATCCCAGGGATATCTATATGACCAAAATTATAAAAGAAAAGCTCAAAAAGATAATTCAATTTGAAATCTTAACAAGTTAAAATTTAAATAGTTATTATCTAATAGTTAAATCAAAACTAGTCATCTGTTTTAACTTATTTTCTTATTACTACTTAGCTATTCTTTTTAACAATAAAAGATGTATATTCCTATTAGATGGGTGTCGAGAGTTTAAAAATATACAGTATATGAATCTATGCATAAATATAGAAAGATGTAGAGTATTTGCAAGAAAGAATTTTCAGTGCTTTATTTATTGATCATACTCCTTTATATAGAAGTTCATGGAGCAAGTGGTACAATAGAGAAGCAGGGTAAGGACTCTGGAAATATTCTAGAGTTTTATAGCTTAGAAAGAAGACAAATGATAAAATATTTTTTGGTAGGTTTCTCCAACAAATTGAACGGTGTTGTTTTTGGTGGAGTAAGTTGCTTTGTTTTTTTTTTTCTCTTTCTCCTTGTGTTGTGCCATTTTGGAATGTGTTGTTTCCTTGAACACACTGTTTTACTTATTTGTTTACAACCCCCTCTCAAGATGAAGACTGGTCGAACGACTGAAGTATCATCTTGTCCATTATAGAGGAAAAGAGTGGGAAAATTTAGGAATTTGGTGAATAGGTCAACGATTTAAGATCACGATGAGACATGTAGAGTCTGTAGGCACCGTGTGGCAATTGATGTCGAGGCGTTTAGTTCTCTCATGGAAGACTGGGTTGGTGGTAATGTGTTGTGCTACATGGTTGTCACAGTGGAGGAGAACTGGTAAGGGCACTGGTACCTGAAAATCACTAAGTAGATATGTTAGCCACTATAATTCACAAGTTGTGAAAGCCATGCTTCGATATTTTGCTATTGGTTGACAATTTGCTATTTTTTTTATTTTTCAGGAGAATAGCAAGGGTCTAAGGAAGATGCAAAAACCAGTTAAGGACCATCGATTGGTTTTGCATGCGGCCCAATCAGCGTCGCAGTAATGCGGAGTTTGAAATTGATGGAGGTTTGGAAGAAAACACCTTTGCATGGATTACTTGCCAGATATTTTAAAACATGAAATGTTGTTTTGTGGTGTATTTCCCTTGGTTTTTGCATGTGTTGACTTAGTTGATGTGTAGCATAGGAGTTATCAAGTCTTGTAAGGGTTAGGTAAAGTAATTTGCCGACTATTCGATGGTAGCTTTTAGGGTTGGTAGGAATGGGCTGTCAGTTCCTAAAAGATCAAATCTTTTCGGAAATGGGACCCTATTAGGTTTCTTGTGTTGGATGCCTATTTGAGTTAGAATGTCTAGGGTGTATTTCCTCTAGTTGAGGAAAGTACCTGCAAGGAACGAGCTAGTTCAATTCCTAGAAAATAATGAGCATAACCTAAGTCTTTAATTTTGAAGTGAGAGTTTAGGGGATGTTTAACTTGTGTGATTCTTTGTTCAAAAGCACTTGTTAGTAATAAGTCATCAACATAAACTAATAAACTAAAATGGCAATGAAAGAGATACTTGAACCTCTTATAAAGAGGCAGTGGTCATGTGTGGGTTGTGTAAAACCTTTTGCAAGGATGCAGGAAGCGAGGATTTTATTCCACTGTCTTCCTGCCTATTTGAGGCCATATAGGCTTTTATTTAATTTGCACACTTGTCCATCGTTTATCTTTTGATAGCCAGGGAGTGGGATCATATAGATATCTTCTTCAATGTTTCTTTTAAGGCAAGCATTATTTGTCTACTTGATGTATGGGCCATTGGTAGGCAGTAGCAATGGCAATAAAAATTCTGATGGTTGTTAATTTAGCTGCATGAGAGAAAACATTATTAAAATCAATGCCTGACTTTTGGGGATAGCCTTTGGCTACTACCCTTGCTTTGTATTTATCTAGAGATCCATTTGAATTTAGTTTAATTCAAAATACCCATTCAGAACCAATTGGTTTTTTTTTCCTTCAGACAAGAGTGTTAGAATCCATGTGTTGTTGGACTCTAATACATCAATTTCTGTTTTCATGGCTTGGACCCTTTGACGGTTTTGGATGGCCTGGGATTAAGAAGTAGGCTCTTTAGAGAGAAAAATATTAGTTGTAAACGAGGTGTATTCTAGTGAAAAAATGGGTGAGGGTTGGGTTTGATATGATGTAGAATGGAAGAAACAAAATCATTGAGCCATTGAGGATTGTGTGGTCTTGTGCTTCTTCTAGCAGGGTATGGTTGGTCTATTTAGTTGGTGGGTGTAGATTGTCAGAAGACTGATCTTGTGGAATTGAGGTGATGGGAGTTATAGTGGTTTGTTGGTTGTTAGTTTGTGGGAATGGTAACAAACGTATTTGGTTGGTTAGAATTTTCTTCTAGTGTTTCAGATGTTCCACTAATGAATGCCAGCTTATCTTTGGCTTTCAGGGCAATGACCATTGCTCTGCTCCAGGTCAAGTAATTACCTTCATCTAAGGGCACAGTAACTAGGATCATTCTTAGATTATCAAGTTTTGCAGTGTGAGGGTATCCTCATTGTATTTAGGTACATTGTTGGTAGTACTTGTAGGGGATGATGGTTCAATTTGGCTATCTACTA
>CAOGCB011284252.1:0-11146 GCA_948266635.1 Cnidoscolus chayamansa | reverse complement strand
CAATACCAGACTTTCTATCCATGTGTTCATAATAATTTCAATGAAAAATCACAATGTTTTACAATAGACAAAGTTCAGATGATATTCATAGGACCAGCATCATAAATAAAGTACATTTAGGATAACCAATGCCTGGTTTTCCTGTCAAAGATGCTTGGTCCATATGTGGACATGAAGATCTCAACAAGCAGGGGAAATTGCAGCAATATGAATAGGGTGACAGGAATGCTAGCAAGCAAAATTATTGGAAGGACAAGCCATAGCCTTTCTTTTAAAATAATTATAAGAGAAGCACAAAAAGCAATCATCATGGTAGCTATAGAGAAAAAAGCATGGAAAGGCCAATAATTAACTTCATGGGAAGGGACTTTAGGAAATCTTCCTCTCTATAACGTGATGTAAGTATCCCCAGAAACATCAACACTGAAGTTGAGGAAGAAAAGAGGGATATTGCGTCCGAGATTATGAAAACGACAAAAGATTTTTCTCGTAAGAATATTGGGAAGCCAGTTTCTTGAATATTTCCGCCAGGAACTGTAAATGCTGCAGTAAACATAATAGTAATAATAAGAGCACCTACTACTGTACAAGAATTTGCAGTGCTTTTCATCCATTTCTCCCCATCTTTCCTCAGCTGCGCATGGTTCGAAGTAAAAAGTTGGTAAGGTGATTCACTACTGGAATTAACATGTATTTTAGTACTAGCTGTCACAATACTCTCCACCTCCTGCAATTTAGAAAATCCTATTAATCCAATATGTCAACGGACATTTGTGAACAGTTTCAAACACGAAAAGTTGTATAACATGTCAGATATAGGTTTCAGCATTAATTTCAAATCTTTTGAGTTCGTTGAACAGGAGGAAATAATTGGATTTCAAAACGAATGGTTTTACACCAGATATTTAATACCTTGAACCACTGTAATTCTCTCTGCATTTGTAGAGCTGCACCTGATATGCGATCAAGCTGTGAGGCAGGTGCCATTGATGCTGCACAATGTAACATGGAATTGTTGCTGTAATCAGTAATGAAAATCTTTCTCCGTTTTCCTATATTCATCCCATGTACGAGGTTAAAAATCTTGTCTTGACGTTCCGCAATTGCTGACATTATTATGCCTCTTCCAAAAAAGTCAATTTCAGTGATAAAATCTGGATTAGCTTTAATCATCTCAATCACAAATTCAATTATCCCGTTCTTGACAGATAGAAAAAGTGCATTTCCTACTAGACCCTGTGGTAGCTCCTCAAGATCTAAAGTTGATATTTCTCTGCTGAGGCGACGTAGAATTTCAAGTGCATAAACATGGGTCAACTTCATCTCATATATTTCCTGCATACCTGAGTGGATTAAAGATATACATATGTAAGGGAAAGAAAAATAAAATATCTTCATATACACTGCATATTGATTTAATTAGATTTAAATAAATAAAACAAATCAATATTCATTTGAATAAATAAATTCAGTTGATATGACTTACCTACTACTTTTAACATTTGTGAAATCAGTCCACTAGATCGACCAAACACTGAAAAGTTAAATGGAATGGGTTAAATAAAAATGGGTCCATTAAAGTACTGGTAAAATATATATATCTCATACATATGACCAACGAAATTAAATTTAATAGCCACTGATCCACCTTAATTGGAAAATTCCAATAAAGAGGACAAAAATAAAAACATCTCATAATATATGTGTGTGGAATAACGGAATGCAGGCCATGTCCATGTCCATGTCCATCTAAAACATCTCAATCCCTTCTCCTCTCCTCCTCAGAAGCTCCAATCCTAATCCCAGTAAACACTACTAATAGTGTCAACGCCTGCAAGCTATTCCAGACTTGCTTACATAAAAGCTTGACTTGGCTCAATTCATTTTAAACGAGGCAAGTTCAAGCTTAATTTTTAAACTCGAAAAGTTTTTGACAAATCAAATTTGATCTCCTTACACCCTACCCACCACAAGTGTCACAATCACTCAAGGCCTCCAAATCTCCACTTCACAAATTCTCAGTTTCTTCCCATTTTATTCCTAAAATTCTTCTCAAATGACACCTAATTGCCTTTCTCAAAAACCCCAAAGCCTCAGACTCTCTTTCAAAAAACTCTGCTCCCGCTCATCAATCCCACCCAATCCTCCTAAAGTCCTAGTCACAATCTCCCTTCTACATGCAGTTGTCAACTGGGCTGACAATAAGCACATTTTAACAGCTATAGGAAATGAATCAATCAAAGCTCTCTTTGCCACATCGGCCACTTTCAAGTCTACAATCATAAGCGATATTATCATTAAATTACTGTACTTTAAGTTTCTAGTAATAGAAAAAAGTGGAGAAAGTAAAACCACAAAGGGCTTTATCTTTACTCAATTTCTATGTTGTCTTATATAATATAGAATGCATTATTTATAATAAATAAATAAAACAACTAGAAGACAGAGATCCTTAAACTAAGAAGATACATCCTTGAATAAAGGAGACAAGTAATACTTAAATCAAGGAGTAATATTCTCCTTAATTTAACATGAATCTCATCAAATTCCAACACTCCCTTGATGAGATATTTATTGAAATAAGAAAATAATTGTAAAACCAACAATACAAAGGAGACCCAAGAGTATTGCAATAGGTCCAGCAATCAAGCAGGTTTACTAACACCCTCAAAGGTATGTTATTAGGAATTTGATTGGTTTAAAAGTGAAGAATTCAGTTCAATTAAGAAAAAGTCACAATTGGAATAGTATTTAGATGAGGAAAGAGTTGGGAGGACAAAAGATTTAGATATTTTAGAATATTAGAGAGCAAATCATTTTTGATATCCAGAGCTTGCATCCATGGCTCGTGATATTTTAAGTGTCCCTGTGTCAACAGTTGCCTCTGGATATGCTTTTAGTGTAGGTAGTCAAGTTCTTGATCATATCGTAGTTCATTAAAAAATGAGATAGTTGAGGCTCTTATATGTACAAGAGATTGACTGTTTAGACAATATGGTAATATATCAAATTAAATTTTTATTTGTTATTATAATTTTTATACCATATTAAATACATTTATGTATTGTTAATAGGAGATGCTGAAGCAAAATTAGATGATCTTACTGAAGACATCATGCCATTGGATATAAGTAATGAAGAGTCATCATCAACACAATGCTTAAATTCCATCGATAATATTATGGAAATGTGATTAATAACATTTATATTTATTATTAGTTTATTTACATTTTAACTATTTATTTTTTATTTTTGAATTGTAGGGTTAAAGTTAACATAGTTTAAGAAATTTTTGGAAGGCGAGATTTTATGAAGCTGAGCTTCACAACTTGGAAGCTTAGTGATTTGGTGATTTGAATATTTGAATAATATTAAATAATTGAATATTTGGATAATATTTGAATTCTTAGATGATATTTGTATTTGAATATTTTGATGTTTGATTTATTCTTGAAAAATTTAGATTTATATGATATTTATAAGGATGGTATATTTAGAGAATATAGTTTAATTTTAATTTTTCTTAATAGGTTAAACAAATTGTATTGTATGTCATATCCATTTATTTAATCGTATCATATCGTATCATATGATACTACAATAATCCAATTATTTAAATGTATTAAACATGTTTTGTCATGTTATGTGATTTATATTGATCCAATTATTTAAATGGGTTATACGTGTCGTGTTGTGTGATTGACCCAATTATTTAAATGGATTATACATATCGTGTCGTGTCATCTATATTGATCTAATTATTTAAACAGGTTATACGTGTCGTGTCATGTAACCTATTTAATAAATATGTCAGTATTAGGGTTTAATATCTTGACACGATTAATTAAACGGGTCATGTTCATGTCAGCCATTTTAATGTTATATGTGTTAATTGACATGATACATTTACGACCCACATACACAAATTGTCAGCCCTAATTGTGAGTAATGTCGGTTTGCTAAACATAATCGTTCATTTATCATACTACAAGTCAATAAACATGTTTCATCTTCTTTTAAACTGATACATTATGATATTTGAGGTTTGTATCTTGTAGTCTCTAAATCTAATTTTAAATAATTTGTTACTTTTGTTTATGGTTTTTCACGAATTAATAGTTATTTTTGATGAAAAATCATTCAAAATTGCTCTCAATTCTTTATGATTTCCATGCTAAGATTCAAAATCAATTTAATACCTCTATTCGCATTTTGCATAGTGATAATGCTAAAAAAAATACATGTCTATAAATTTTCAAACTTAATTGTCATAGAAAGGAATTTTTCCATCAAACTTTATGTGTTAATACTCCATCTCATAATGGGTGGCTGAACGTAATATTAGTACATTCTAGAAGTGGCTAGAGCTCTTTTGTTTCGAATGAAAGCTCCGAAATGCTTTTTGATTGATGATGTCTCTACAATTTCTTTTTAATTAATCGTATACCTTCTTCAGTTCTTCATGTTAATATCCCTTACAATATCTTGTTTTCGGCTAAAGTTTTATTTCCTATTGAACCACATACCTTCGAGTGCATTTGTTTTATTTGTGATGTTCGACCATAGGTAACTAAATTGGATTCCAAGTCACCCAAAATGTGTTTTTCTTGCATACTCTCGACATCGAAAAGAGTATCATTGCTTCTCTACTGAATTTAACTCTTATCTTGTGTCCAATAATGTTACCTTTTGTTAAGTCTACTATTTTCTTCCCTCCATCGTCTCTTTATAACATTCAAAGGGAGGAATATGATCTTTTGGTCTATACAATTTGTCCTCAATCCAGTTACCAAAGTCTTGTTACTCCTTATTCTTTTACAACAGGTCGCCTCCTTTTGTTCATATTTATTCCAAACACATGGAGACTCATGATTCTCATTCACTACCAGCTTCTTTACTGAAGGATCCTGCTAGTCCCACCATTTCTCTCCAATTTGCTCTTGACCTTCTCATTGCTCTTCGCAAAGGTAAACATTCTTGCACCTAACCTATCTCTTCATTTATGTCTTATGATCAACTATCATCTACCTCTCGTTGTTTTGTTGCTGCTTTAGATTATATTTTAGTTTATAAAACTGTGGATGAGGCATTATCTTATCTTAGCTGGCAAACCACACTAGAGGAGGTAATTCAAGCTTTAGAAACTAATGGTACTTGGCAATTGGTAGCATTGCCTTCAGGCAAGCAAGCCATTGGTTGTGAGTGGATGTTCACAGTTAAAGTCAATCATGATGAATCTGTTGCCTACCTAAAGGCCCGCTTGGTTGCCAAAAAGTATGCCCAAACTTTTAGGATTGATTATTTTGACACTTTTTCACCAATTGCCAAGTTAGCCTCTATTCAATTATTTCTTTCTTTAGTAGCTACTTATACTTAGCCATTACACCAGCTATACATAAAAAAATGTTTTCCTTCATAGCAACCTTCATGAAAAAGGTCTATACTAAGAAAAATCAAAAGTTTCGATATTTTTTAAAAATTTTTAAGTTATGGTTCGAAACCCAATTCCAATCTAAAATTAATATTTTATAGAGATAATGGAACTAAGTATTTTAATAGTATTCTCAATGATTTTCTCATAGAAAAATAAATCGTTCATCAATCCATCTGTGTTAATACTCCCCAGCAAAATGGAATTGCTAAGAGGAAAAAATACATATTTCTTGAGGTGTTCCAGGCCCTAATGTATCAAATGAATGTTCCAAAGTACTTGTGGGGAGAGGTCGTCCTCACAACTACCTTTCTTATAAATAGATTACTTTGCCCTGTCCTAAACTTTAGCACCCTTATACAAGTGTTAAAGAATTGTTTCTTCACATAAGACTTACACTAACCTCTCTACAAAAATTTTTGATTGCACCGTATTTGTCACTAAAACTAAAGTACAATCTAAACTTGATCCTAGGACTAAAAAATGTGTTTTTATAGGATATGTGTAACATCCGAAATTTGACGACTGCCGCTACAAACCAACATATATTCTTTCCAACATGCTTTGTCCTTACTCACATGCTTTCTGGGAGAACTTCCCAAGAGGTCATCCATCCTGTACAAAAATTTTTAGTTGCACCGTATTTGTCACTAAACCTAAAGTATAATCTAAACTGGATCCTAGGGCTAAAAAATGTGTTTTTATAGGATATTTGTAACACCCGGAATTTGACGACTGCCACTCCAAACCAACATATATCCTTTCCAACATGCTTTGTCCTCACTCATATGCTTTCTGGGAGAACTTCCCCAAAGGTCACCCATCCTGTAATTGCTCCAAACCAAGCACTCTTAACTATGGAGTTTTTACAGAAAGGCTTTCAAAAAGGAAAGTGCTTTCTAGGGATGCAGTTTGTTAGTTCACGTGAAGGAATCTTTGTAAATAAGAGGCGATATACTCTAGATTTACTTCATGAAATAGGAATGATTGGTTGTAAACCAACAGAGACACCGGTGGACCCAAACCTAAAATTGAGATCAGCATCACCAGAGGAAGTGGTTGATAGAGAGAGATTCTAGATATTGGTGGGAAGATTTAATATATTTGTCTCACACAAGGCCAGATATAACATTTGGTGTTCGTATGGTGAGTCAATTCATGCATGCTCCAAGTAAAAAATATTTTGAAGCAGTTTACTGAATCCTTAAATACTTAAAGGGAACTCCTGGACAAGGTTTATAATGTACAAATAGAAGTCTACACTGACGTTTATTGGGCATGAAACTTAGCTGACAAAAGGTCAACCTCTAGCTACTATACATTTGTTGGAGGAAATTTGGTGACTTGGAGAAGTAAAAAGCAAATTGTTGTGGCAAGGAGTAGTGCCGAGGCAAAATTCAGATCATTGACTCATGGCATTTGTTGAAGCAATATAGATAAAAAGAGTAATATAAGAGTTGGAAATTCCAGTGACTCAACCTACAAAGGTCTATTGTGATAATAAGGCAACAATCTCTATTGCTCATAATCCTATGTTCCATGATAGAACTAAGCACATAGAGGTTGATAGACACTTCATAAAGGAGAAGATTGATAATGAAATGATTTGCACACCCTACATTCCTACATCACATCAAGGAGCCAATGTTCTAACTAAGGGTCTTCATGCAAGGCAGTTTAAGTTCTTAGTTGGCAAGCTGGAAATGAAAGATATCTTCCATCTAGCTTGAGGGGAGAGTTGAAAGATATTCTCAAAAGAGAATATTTCCTTTTTATGAGTGAACTAAATCATACCAAATCAGGAATCAAATAAAGACAAAATCAGACCAAATCACGATAGATAAATCACACTAAATTAGGATAGAGTTATGTATAAATTATGTAAAGATTTTATATACAGATTTTGTTTCCAATTTAGCATTACTTCTAAAATTAGTATTAGGCACAATGCCTATATATAAATGTACAAATAAGAACAATAAGTGTGAAAAATAAAGTTAGTTCATTACCTATTTCAACTGTAATCATTGACATTCAAATATCAAATGCTTTTCTGATGTAAATTGTGCAAGTTCAAAAATTGAGAGGAGATCAACGACGAGATATTGTGTTTTTCTCGAAGGCAATTGATATATTATGGAGAAGCAAGAAACAAAGTGTAGTCTCCCATTCTAGTGTGGAATCCGAATATCAAGCTATACCCAAAGCAATATATGAAGTGGTATGGGTATAACAATTGTTAGAAGAAGTTGGCTTCAACAAGTCCTTGCCTACTAAGTTGTGGTATGCATAGTTGTTAGAATCGTGCGATTCGTGATTCATATCGAATCAGTGTTGTCAGAGGCGTTCGGGGCGCCCAGGCGAGGTGCCCCTACCTTGCCTCGCCCAGGCTCCGCCGAGCGCCCCTGCCTCAGGCGGGCACCTCTGAGGCAGAGGCGCCCCAGGCGACGCCTCTCATAACCATGTGGTTTTTAATTTATTTTTTTTATTTTTATTTTTTTTTTGTTTTAAACCCTAACCTCAACCGACAACCCTTCTACCCTCTTTTCTCAAGTTCTCATCCTCTCCTTCCTCTCTCACACAACAACACATCAACTCACAGCAGGTTTATCTTCTCTCTTTCTCTCTTCTCTTGCTCTTCTCTTCCTCCTCTCTTCTCTTTCTCTTCTCTTTTTCTCTTCCTCTTGCTCTTTTCTTGCTCTTCTCCTCCTCTTCTCTTCTCTTTCTATCTTCTCTTCCTCCTCTCTTCTCTGCCTCGGTTCCTCCTCTCTTCTCTTTCTCTCTTCTCTTCCTTGGTTCCTCCTCTCTTCTCTTTCTCTCTTCTCTTCCTCGGTTCCAAAGAAGATTATTTATTAATTATTTGAATTGGTTAGTGTTTTACATAAATTATTTTGTTATGATGATTTAGATTTTTATGTACAAATGATGAAGACATGTAAATAAAGGGATAGTACTAGTTTGATTGTAAGTTTTACAAGTGGAAGAAATGATCTTAGAAAGTATAACTCTAGTTTGGTTGAATGGGTAAACCTTGTTAATTTGAATATTTAGTTTATTTTAGTTGTTAAAATGGATTAGAGATACTCTATTATGGTTATGTAAAAGTGTAAAAATATTGAAATATTGAAATATTGAAATATAGGAAATAACAAATCTAGATATGTTAACATAGTTGGTGGAATCATGTAAGATATGATAGTCTAGACTCTAGATGAATTGTTGATACTTGGTTTAGAAGGGGAAATCAATTGAATATGAATAAATATGTATATTATTGAATTGATATGCTTAAATCATAAAAGAAAATATTTAGAGTGGAGAGCCAAACATCATTGAATTTGGTAAGGTTATGCAAATTGTGAAAATTTTATAAATGTATTATATGCTAAATTTTGCTATTCTATATGCAATTATACTTGGAAATGTGATTAGGTAAAGTTTATGATTGCTGCCTATATTGAGTTATAATGTAAAGAATGGTACCTAATTGTGTTTTTTTGTTTAAGTATTTTTTTTATGTTTATCAAACTAGTTAAAATGTGATATTTTTTATGTGGGATTAAGTATGTGTGTAATTGTGTATATATATAAAAAATTATAAAAAAAAATTAGCTTTGGCGCCTTTTTGAAAAAGGCCATCGCCTCGCCTCGCCTCGCGCCTCGCGCCTAAGGCTATAGGAGCTTCTATCGCCTTAGTGTCGCCGCACGCCTTGATAACTTTGTATCAAATAGCCATGAAAACGATTCGAATCCAACATGCGAATCGAAAATGAACAAGAATCATTCAAGAATCGGTATGAATCAATACAATTTTTATGATTCATTGATTCATAGAGAATAAAGAGCAGAGTAGAAGAAAAAATGATGGAAAAAAAAAGAAGAGGAAAAGACTTAAGAAATAAAAGTAAAAAGTAAAAAGTAAAAAACCATGTAGCAACGACCCTTAACATAGAAAACAAAATTTTTTCAGAAACTCGTCTCTTTGAGAAACCCAAATCAGGAAATTGAGAAAGGATACTCTCGGAAATGGAAGCAAAAGTAGACATGAACAAATAAAAATGACTTTTCAGATTCTAGATAAAACCCTAAATCTCCGAAAAATAAGGTGAAAATAAAATTTAGGGTTTTGAGTGGAGGAGGAGGGAGATGGTCATGATACGAAGCAAATTTGAAAGAAACACAATAAATCACAAATTGAAAATTCTCTCACGATTCTTAATATTTTTTCTTGCCACGTTTACAGAAGAAATGCTCCTCTTATAGTTGAGAAAGAGCATTCTGGAATTCAACGAGGATCACGTGATTTTCTCATGTATAGGTGTGAACTAGTGTGGTGAGTTGTGCAAGGAAGAAGTTAATGTGCAATGGTCATGACTTCTGGGGAAGAAGAGCCAAAAAGCATCATTTGTGCAAGAAGGGGACCTCTGCTGTGCACCGTTTCACTAAGAGGTACACTTTTCCTAAACACACAGTTTTGGTTCGTATCAATACCCCTTCCTTATTTTCTCCTTGTCCTTAAGGAGAGAATTCTGGAAACCTCTTCTGTATTTCATCCGTATACTCCCATGTGGCCTCGTTTGGAGATGAGCTGGACCATTGTACCAGCCATTTCGTCACGATCGTCACGATGCTATTCCTTCTTCTAACCATTTTTCTTTGCAGAACTGTTTCTGGATATTGTGTCAGATTGTCTTCTAGGGTAGGTAAAGTCATTGAAGCAGGCAATTCCCTTGCCACTGTCTTAAGTAGAGAAACGTGAAAGACATCATGTATCTTGGCTTCAGGGGGGAGTTCCAGTATGTAAGCAAACTTTCTTATCTTGTCGATGATGGGGAAGGGACCGTAATACCTCGGAATAAGCTTGTGGTAGCATGCATGTAAAGAATTTTGAACATAGGGTTGCAATTTCAGGAAACAAGTTCCCCAATCTCAAATTCCCTTTCACTCCTGTTTTTGTCTGCTAATTGCTTCATTCTTGTTGCTGATTTTCTCAATTGATTTCTAATCATTGATATTGCTTCTTCTTTGTTTCTCATGTACAAATCAACTTAGTCTAAGGAGGAGTCTCGCAGTAGATAGGGAATGTGGACAGGAGGCATGACTCCATATAGAGCTTCCAAAGGGATCATCTTGATTGTAGAGTGATAGGACGAGTTATACCAGAACTCATCCAGGGGTAACTATTGAGACCAGGTACTTGGTATGGAACAACACATGCACCTCAAGTAAGTCTCCAAACCCCTGTTTACAATTTCAGTTTGTCCATTTCTCTGGGGGTGGTAGGCAGTGGACATGTTTAATTTCACCCCTTGTAACTTAAAAAATTCTTACTAGAATTGACTAGTGAAAACTGCATCTCTATCAGTTACAATAGTCTATGGCAGACCATGTAGCTTGTATGCATTGTCTATAAACACCTGAGCTACTGCTTTTGGGGAGTAGGGTGGGACAGACTCACAAAATGAGCATATTTGGTGAGTTTGTCCACTATAACAAAAATAACAGTCTTACCTTGTGACTTGGGGAGTGCCTCTATGAAGTCCATGGTAATGTTTGTAAAGATACCTTTAGGCATAGGCAGAGGCTGTAGCTTTCCAGGTAGAGCTACAGTTTCATTTTTGTTTTGTTGGCATACTGTGCAGTTCCTCACATACTGTCTAATATCCCTCCATAACCCCTTCCAGTACACAATTCCTGCTACTCTTTTGTCGGTCA
>CAOGCB011283968.1:0-10054 GCA_948266635.1 Cnidoscolus chayamansa | reverse complement strand
GCCATAAACTACTTAATTCAGAGAAATATTCTGAAATGGAAAGCTCACCTTGTTTTGTGCTATGAAT
The DNA here is from genome assembly GCA_948266635.1 of Cnidoscolus chayamansa. NCBI lineage: Eukaryota > Viridiplantae > Streptophyta > Magnoliopsida > Malpighiales > Euphorbiaceae > Cnidoscolus > Cnidoscolus chayamansa. The sequence continues at coordinate 9,987 of CAOGCB011283968.1, read as the reverse complement.
CTTATTACGGAGTTCAAAGATTCGAACATCGTTTCCCATTCGAGAATAGGTATTTTTGGCAGCTTTACATATTTTTTCCGCAGTATCAAGTAGTAAATACTGTCTAGAGATTTTAGGGTCCATGGAATTAAGAAGCCAAGACATAACCAAAGAATTATCAGAATTCCATTGACTAAAAAGTGGATCAGTAACAGATTGTGGCTTTTTATCATCATTAATGTATCCTTGCAACCGTCTAGCTTTAATAAATAGTAAACATGATCGAGACCAAGCCAAATAAGTATTACACCCATCCAGTTTAATAGGGCTGATTTGAATATAGGGACTATCACTAACGACGTGACGTGTATCTACGTCATTCCCTTTTTTAGTGTCTGTCATGATGATAGAGGCCAATAAAGTGGTTGAAAAATAGGCACAGATCAGTAAAAAGGCAGAACCTGTTCAGAGAAACCCAAAAAACACGTCGTCGGAATTGACCGGAAAAAGGGCAGATCGGAGTTGCGGAAGACCGGCGATCAGATCTGGGCAGAAACCGGAGTCGGGCGATGGCCGGAAAAGGCGGCACGCGCCCTCACGCGCCGGCGCATGAACAGTGCGCCGGAACTGCAGGCGGTGCGTGAAGCCACGCGCGACGTCGAATGGCTGTGGAACTCCGGCGACAGGCCGATCGGAGGCTGGGCAGTCGTCTGGGGTGGGCGGTGTCGATGAAGGAGGAGGAAGAAACTCAACTCCTTAGTCGAACGAAAAACCGGAAAAAATTTAGATGCAGGAGAGAGAAAACTCAATCTCCGAGATCGTAATATTGCTCTGATACCATGAAGATTTTGAGAACTTTTATTTTATTTACAAGATATATACAAGATATATACATGTATATATAAGAAAGCTATCTCAATTGAATTAGAATTCCTAATCAAGGAAGAATTCTAATAAAGAACTTTAATATTCTAAGTATTCTAAGTCTATCAACATTTCCATGTGCTCATATTCTTACTAGTGGTAAAAGATCTAGAGAACTATAAAATGAATAGCAGGAACCGTAATTAGCCCTCTATTGCAAGAGGTATTATGTAAATGTTGTAGAACATACGGTGCTTCTGTATAACATGAAAGGAAGTTTCCTGGCCATTTGGGAGATCTGGTTGTTATTCTTCATACTATGGTATGGAATGAAAAGTGTAATATTAATATATATTGGAAGTTGATATTGCAAGTCAAGTTTACTAGAATGATCAAAATCTGGTTTCTTAGGTTATCTTTCAGGCACTGATTTGGAGGAATCAATTTTCCTTTCAGATGTGTTTTTCATTTATTATTCACTCTCTTTATTTCAAATTGCTATGGGCTTTCTTTAATTATTGTGGATTGTTTGATATGCACTTCTGATGTGGAAACCTAGCCTAAAGAGACCCCCTTTAGCATAGCCCTGATACCTAAACAAGAATAATAACCCAAACCTCCAATCTAGAACACCCTATATTGAACAAGCAATAAGAACATTCATAATGAATTGAGTATCACAAAAAGAATCAGATTCAAACATGCATATAGAAACACATATCCTAACATGATTTATTGATGCAAGGTTGGTATCAAGATACTCTCTCAAATATTAAAGGAAGAACATAAATTTTGTAAAGCAAATTTTCGAAATTCTCATTAATAATATTGATAATGCGTTGTTACAATGATAAAATAAGATATTTATACTAAATCCTAATGCTAGGTGGCCAACCCTAACCCTAATCGGCTAAAATTCCTACAAATAATCCAAAAATAGGAAATTTTAAACCTATTCTAAGCCCAACTCGAAATGGAAGGGCTATTTACAAAGTCCATTAAAAATCCTATTTAAAACAGAAGTTTACAAGTCCAAGAATCTTCATAAAGTCTATCCAAGCTTTCTCCCAAGCCCTATAGTTCAGAAAGCCCAAGAATCTCCTTAAAACAAAGAAATACATGAATACCTAAATACTTAAAGGCTGTCCAAAGTATAAAGTATCTTAATTATTCATTACAAATTGAAAAAAAAAAAAAAAAAGGAACACTCTTGAAACCCATTGATGACCTTCAGCCAAGGATGGGCATATTGCTCTCCATGAGTTTCAACATCACAATGAACTTGCAACTCTTCAATGTAAGGTTGCAAGAATCTTTGCCATGCTTGCTTGAGTTGCTTGGATTTTGATATTGTTATAGGTCCTTGAGGCAATGCCAGCTCATGATCTTAATTCCTTCTAAGTGTGATTGTGCTCATATCAACTTCAATTTCAATTTGTTATTATACTCATCATGTTTACCATGTGCGTGTCCATGACTTATACTTCAATTATTTAATGGATTTATAACGAAAGGTATAGGTAACAGCTGTTATTCTAACTTGTGATTTATTTGTGTTTTTGTACCATATATATTTTAAACATTTTAAAGTTTAAACTGTACTTTAATTCGTACAATACAAGTACTCGAACTGACTTGGTTTGTTTGTCTAAGCTCAATTCTTTATGAGACTAAATTTGGGCTTTCTTAGTTTTGTTTATTCTTTTGGGAGAATGCAACGTTACAAATATAACTATTTTTAGGTTCTCATTTTATTGTATTATTCTACTTGTATTTATTTATTTATTCTTTTACAATATTTTTTGGATTCTTGGCATTCCTTTTTGTATTGACGTGAAAGGTGAATTTTTGAAACTTTTTTTTGCTTTGACCTTGACTGATAATTTACAAATATAAATTATGACATTTCTAATTCTATGTTTGTATTCAGTTGGCCTCATTAAAGTTCATTCAAACTATTGCCTACCTATTCATCTATTTATAAAAAGCTGCTGTGATGATTACAGTTCTATAACATTCTTTACCAACTGTACTTGTGGCTGCGACTGCTACTGCAATTTAAAACTATGGTTCATAATATTATATTGCTTTTGTGCAGGGATTATGATGGCAAAGTTACACCTGAAGAGGTAGCAGCTGCTGCTATGTATTTGAAGGATACATTAGGCAAGGAAGGTGTTCAAGAACTCATCAGCAATCTTTCCAAAGATGGAGGTCAGCCCTTTGTTTTTAGTTTTAATGTTCATATGTCTGCATGATGGCTTGTATGCTTTGACATTTGTCTTTCATTGGTTTCACAATGATTAATCTGTATTCAAAATATGAGTTTTTTTTTTTTTTTTTTCTTTTTCTATTTACATTATTTTGATCGAATGTTGTTTAGAATGCTAGTATACACTCATATTTACAAAACACCTGTTTAGCAGAAAATTTGATAAGTGAATAATTCCTTTTATCGAGGACCTGTCAAATGGTGGGTAAAATAAAAACACTTTACGAAGGAGCACAAGGATCAGTAATTTTCTTTTATGCAAAATCTGGTCTTTCCTATGATAGTTTTTAAATTCATTGAAACAGATGGAAAGATTCTTGTTGAAGACATTGTCAAATTGGGTAGTATTCTGGAAGATGGCAACGCGGCGGAATAGTGGAAGCTGGATATTTGATACAATTCTTCATTCATTCAATTGTCTTGAGAGTGATACCTAATACCTAATCAGGGTTTTAGTTGCCTAATAAGAGGACGCTGCTAGATTTTACCAATATTCAGTGAATGCTTCATGACTTCCTACTGTCAATTTCTCAACGTTGGCCTCTATACATAGGTAAACCTTGTTGGAGTCATATATATATATATATATATAAAAGCTTCTTCAGATTCTCCTAGCATCCTGCAGAGATTGTACACTGCATATTTTTACTAGTTCTGTAAGATTAATGGTGATGCGCAAGGATAAAGAATATACATGTATACAGAAGAGATTGAAACCTTTATATTAGCTATTCTGTTATATAATATCTAAAATTGGAAATTAGTTTCCCATATCAATTCTAGTTGAATGTGCTGCTTAGACTGAGTTTTGTTTTTTAGAAATTTTTTTAGCTCATTTATTTATATACTCGATCAATAAAAAACTAGCAATGTGTACTTGTAAGTGGGTTTTCTTTTTTATTTATTTAATATACATGCAAGTCTTGTGAATTCGTAGAACTATAAATAAATCGAGTTGAATTGAATTTTAAAGAGTATAAATTTATACATCAAAATTTTTTCAAGCTTGAGTAACTTGAGTTTGATTCATCTTAAATTCGAGTTGAATATCAACGAAGTTAAACTTGACTCGTTTATAATTTTCATCGAGTCAAATGTCCGAATACTTTCTAAGCAACTTGTCTTATTTACAATTAATGATTTTTTATGTAATTAAATTGTTATATTAATAAGTTTTTGAGTCTCAAGTATATATAAATTTAAATTTGATTTACTTATTAAATAAATTTAAAAATTAAATCTAAATTTGATCATTAAAAATATATAATTTGTATTTTTTTCTGGCCTAATTTTAAATGGTTTATAAATAAATTGATTTGATTTATTTACACATTTATAAATCAGACTTATTTTACAAGAATTATTCAAATAATTTGAATTTAAATTATTATTTTTATGCGATGCAGTTGGTCCACAAGTATAGAATGGTTCCTACGCTGGGTCATTTTGTTGAATTTTGAGTTACAAATTATAATTATCTGGACTTGTGTACAAGCTTTTCCACAAATTCGTCCATGTTCTTGACGGAGCTACCACCTGTATCTACTGCTTCCTTAGCCAATTTCTTCCATTTATCTGCATTATTTCTAATTTCATTTCCTTTTTCTCCAACCATAATTTCCTTGATACAAAGCTCAACCTCTTCTTTTGTGACCAATCCTTTCTCATCAGCCTTTGCCCTTACCCCTACCTTCCAAACATCTGCAATGAACTTTGCATTGGTTGATTGATCTGTCCATTGTGCCATTGCAATCATTGGAACTCCCAAGCTTAATCCTTCAAGGGTCGAGTTCCAGCCGCAATGGGTAATGAAGCACCCCACAGACTTGTGTGCCAGAACCTCCAGCTGAGGGCTCCAAGGCACCACCAATCCCTTCCCTGATGTCTCCTCTACAAAGTTACTTGGAAGCTTCTTTTCCTCTGTTTCTCTTACTACCCACAAGAAGTAGGCGTTGCTCCTCTTTAAGCCCCAAGCAAGTTCTATGGTTTGCTTTTCCTCTAGTGAAGCTACACTTCCAAATGATGCAAAAACAACTGACCTTGTCTCCTTGGAGTCTAGCCACCTAATGCAATCGATATTGGATTTCAAAAGGTTGCAACCATATTCTTTGTCATCTTCTAGCTGCTTGCCTATGTATCCTGATGGAATCATTGGCCCTATTGCCTTGATCTCCCTTAGGCCTGTCATCCACTTTATTACCTGATAGAAAATCAGCAAAATTTTCAGTGCCCCACAGAAGATTTAATGGAAATACTCCTATTAAAATAACAATTATATTGGTCTTGAGTTGTGCCTTGGTACCTCTTCCTCCAGGATGTTGAAAGTGTTGAAGAAGATCCAATCAACTTCTCTGAAATTGGAAAACTGACTGCATGTTACGCTTAACACGTCTGGATAATCTTTGGTGTTGTGAACAAATGAAGGTAGGTCATAAACGCCTAGTTCCGGCAATCCTGGCAGGGATACCAATGGCTGTTCCACCGGAATATCTAGTTTTCCATCATGAACATTATAATAGATGGCACTAACGGCACATGACTGCGTGAAAAAAGAAGCTCCGGCAATCCCATGCTCTCTGGCTATGTCTAGAACCCAAGGCGTGGCTGAATCATACACAATGCAACTTACTGGGGACCCATCTTTTTTTTGTTTGGCAATGACTTCTGGCAATTTTGATGACACAGAATCTTGTAAGTTCTTGAAGAATGAGCTGTGACTGCATTTTGGATTTTCGCTATCAGGATTACAAGAAATGGTCTCTACTCTGATGGAGGAAGATGGGATTTGGTGAAGCTCCTTGTCTGCGAAGATGACCATTGTCACTTTGAGTCCTTTAAAGGCTAGTCGCTTGGAGAACTGGATCAAAGGGTTTATGTGACCTTGAGCAGGTAATGGAATAACTAATACATGAGTCTTGGTGACTATTTCTTGATTCTCCATTTCTTCAAAGCAAATGAACCCAACTCCAGAATTTTTTGGTAGGCCTAGCAGCACTTATATATATATATATAACTTTGTTATTTATAGAGGACAATATATCACGGGGAGGATTATGACCATCAATCTATACATAGTCTCAAGATATCACGGGGAGGATTATGACCATCAATCTATACGTAGTCTCAACCAACTTAGCTAATAATAATAATATTAATATATTGGTGTAAATCAATTGAATTTTGCAGATCACCATCACTACTCTTTTGGTCCTCTTCCTCATCTGAGCTATTGTTGCTGCTCAAGTGTCCTAAATCTCTTGCATTACCATATTAATTTGGTTAGAACAGGTTGAGCAGCTGGTGGATCTATAAATCTATCACCTCTAATGGGGGATCTACAGCTTGGCAATTTCTTCATCTGCCACATTAAATCTTTTCCAGGCTCATTCACAACTTCTTTTTATCTAACATTCTTTAAGGAAATTAAATATTATTTAATATTTCAAATAATAACTTATCATTAAACAACAATAAAAAAAAAAAAAAAAAAATCATCTTTTATTTTATTGGCACTTCTATGGCACACATACACAACTTCTCCATAGTCAAAATCCCTAGCAACTCAAAAGTCTTCAGTACCCTCCACACAAGAATGATATGAGTTATTTACAAAACTCTCACCACAGTAACAAATGATAATAATTCTCATACTGCATATAAAAAAAAAAAAAAAAAAAATACAACCTACTGATCTCGAGATAAAAAGACTGCATACATATGCAGGTAACTAAATCTGCTATCAGAAGCAACCTTGACTTGTAATTTTTAGGTGCGAATCATTGAATAATGTCACAAAATACTCTTATTTGCATCGTTATTAATAAAATAAAAAAAAACCATAAATTTTTAATTTTTTTAAAGCTATAAGCTTACACCAACAAACATCTTCATTACCTTCAGCCACTGCTTCTTGGGCAAGTGTCTTCCATTTCTCTGAATTCCTTCTCAACTCATAGGAGGTCTCTCCTTCCATCACTTTCCTTATACACATCTCTATATGTCTTCTTTTGTAACAATCTCTTCTTTTGCATTAGTCATTTGATCGAACCATTGTGGCATTGCCACGACCGTTGATACACCCAAGCTCAATGCCTCAGGTGTTGAGTTCCACCCGCAATGTGTCATGAAAGATCCCACAAATTTGTGAGCAAGAACTTCTGGCTGTGGACACCAAGCAACAATTAGACCCTTCTCTGATGTCTCACTCACGAAGTTCTCTGCAAGTTTTTTCTCTTCAGATTCTCTGACTACCCACAAGAAATAATAGTGGGTACTTTGATGGTATTAATGGTCCTATTAGCTTCACAGGGAATTGGCTTGCCATCCATTTTATTATTACCTGATGAGAATTACCATGACATTAATTAGAGGTGTCAAATTTGGACCTGAGATTATTTGAACAGACTTAATTCGAAAAAGATATAAAACAAATGTTCAATTCAAGCAAGAGTTGGATATGTACTTGAGTACCTCTTCTTCTAACTTGTTAAAAGTGTTAACAGGGATCCAATCGACATCCTTGATATTCGACAACTGACCAGTCATTGTGCTTACAAGGCTTGGGCAGTACTTGTCAGGGCCGAAAGCTATACATGGTCCTGCTTGCTGGGAATATTTAGCCTCCCTTTATAAACAGGGTAGTAGATGGCCGAAACAGCACATGACTCTGTGAAGAATGAAGCTGCAGCTAGAGCAAACTGTCTGGCAAGGCATGATTGAATCATGCACAAAACTTATTGGGCAGCCTGACTTGCCCTTCTTTTCATAAATTTCTGATAACTTTCGCTCTACCAAAGCGCTAAGAGTCTTCCAATACTCTTTCAGCGTGGAAATCTTACCGTTTTCTCCACTGCGGTCGGAAACGGACTCCACTATGACTGAGCCGTGTTTGTGTTTTGTCAGCTCATTGTCGATGAAGGTGACTAAGGTTTGATTCCTTTGGAAGCAAGCGAGGCGTTTGGAGAATTGGAGCACTGGGTTTCGGTGGTCCATTGACTTATTATTTAAAACATATTTAAAGTCTTACATTCATATTTATATTTTGATTTGTTAAATTGTACCAAAATAATACTTTTAAGGGACATAACTATTAATGTTAATCTTCATGCCCCATTTACTTAAGCTCTTTGGTCTCTTTCTCCATAGTTTCAAGCTTATGGAGAAGCTTATACCAGTTGTAGTTTGGTCCTTCTCTCTGGATTCTCCAAATAAGCAAATCCCAATAGTTGAGCACTTCCTTTGAAGCATTTTATCACATAACTCAGACCATTTTCCTTCTTCCTTGCCTGGTCGAGAGTAAAAAAAGCACAATAAACCCCAAAATACATTGGATAGAAGCTATCACTCTTCTCTTCTGAGATAATTAAATATGGACCAGAAACCCCTTTTCATCCATTACTAAGGAACTCTCTTCTCTCCAGAAGCTCAAAAACAAGGTTCAATAGTTTGTTTCTTTCTTCAACTCAGAATCAAAAGTTACTTTAAGGGAAAATAAATAGTAGACATAAAGACAACACGAGATCTCAATAACTGCCAGTTTCACCTAACTGCAGACAGTGGCAGATCTAGCCCAGGGCAGGGGGTGGCTCGAGCCCACCCCTCGCCGGAAAATTTCTTTAAGGGCTGGAGGTTGAGTTACAACAATGGAGTTTGATGGATGGTGGCTGTGACTCTGTGAGGAAGAAAGGGAGAAGAAAGTGTGGCTGGGGAAGAAGAAAATTAGGGTAATGAAAAGAAAAAAAAATAAAATAAAATAAAGAAACCATTTAATGAAACGGTGCATATTGGTAATATGTATTTTTTTTCTAAAGCATAAATGTAAACAGAAACAAAAAGAAGCAAACACACTCCACATTTATTTTTGTTCTTCGGCAGCAGCACTAGGAAAGCAAAACCCACCATCAAACCAACCACCAACCCATTTTCTTCTTTCTTCATTTTGTTCTATCTTCACCGCTGTGAATACTCGAATTTTGAGATTCGAAAAGCCCATTTTCACGGATTGTAAAACAGCCCAGCCCGCTCGGCTCCCGACATAAAATCATTCCGAAAATATATCAATATGGTAACTGCCTAGCCGCCGGCGGTTCGGACCGTTCTCGCCAGAACGTCATAAGGAACCCAACGGTATCTTCAGAATAATTTTCGGAGGTATGGAACTCATAAAAAAGCCTTGGAACGAAAACCGAGCGAAAAGACAGCATTCCGGCAACCGCAACCGCAGGTCACTGCGGCTATGACCGCAGCACACCGCGGTCATAAGCGCGGGAACACTGCGGTCATGACCACGTAAGTACCATGGTCGTGGCCACAGGCTATTGTGGCCATAACCGCAGGCCTACCTGTGGTCATGACCGTAGTCACAACCGCAGGGGGGCCACAGCCGCAACCGCGGCCCTCCGCGGGTGAAGGTGTGGTCATGACGGCAGGGCCCATGCTGCGGTCATGACCGCAGCGCACCGCGGTCATAACCGCACAAACCCCAAATTTTGCCTATAAAAGGCAGTTTTCAGCATGGTTTTCAGGACACCTGCCTTGAGTTTTCGGCGATCACTCTCCCTCCTCGCATCTTGCGATTCTTTACCGCTTTTTTGCATTCATACATAGCATTATTGTCTGAGTTTTGATCACCTTAAGTTAATCTTTAATTTGAAATCAAGCAAGCTGAAGCTCCGCAGTGGAAAACTTCTGCACCAGGTACATGATACATGCATTCCATATAGTTAAGCAAGTTTAAGCTTAGTTTAGAATCCATAAGGAATGAAATTATTTTGGCCTAAAAGGACCCATAAATTCACATTAAGGCCCATGAATTAATTTTAGCCCATACGGCCCATACAAATCCATTTTGGCCCATAAGGCCCACACAAATC
>CAOGCB011283512.1:0-10237 GCA_948266635.1 Cnidoscolus chayamansa | reverse complement strand
AAAAGAAATGATGATCGAAAATTTTATTTATATTTAAATAAGCTCACACATTTCTAAGTACAAAACAAAAAAAGATAACAAGTTGGTGAAGAGAAATGAATGGTAATGACATCTTAACATCCTCTATCGTTTCCTTTTTTTACTGTTTTTATAATAATTTCCACAATATCTTTTATTTGAAGTAAATTCTTCTGTAAACTCTATTTGGGTCCTAAGTTAATCACTAAACTAAGCCAAGTTCTGTTCTTGCTATAGTCAGAATAGATAGGATATCGATATCTGTGGTGATTTCAATAAATACTGTCATAACAAATATATGCATTATGGAAACAACAGCACATTAGACACATTATAGCTTGTTCTTACCAGCTGCCAACTGCTATTGGTCTAGATTATTTTCGATTACTTTCATGTCTTATCAAATAAGAGTTTCTTAATCTACGAGCTTCTAATTGAAAATAGAGAATAATGAATTTATTTTTATTGCATTCTGATTAATTTATAGATGTTACAGAAGATCATTTAAACAGCTTGAATTGAAAGTGTAACCAGAGGTAAGTTTGGCTACATTATAACAGTGACAGAAGCTGAATCTATGGATGTTTCCCATTTTACACATATTTTATTTTCTTTTTTTTCTAACACTCCCCCTCAAGCTGGGTCGTGGAATCTTCAACACCCAACTTGCTCAAAGCATCATGAAATATCCTTTTGGTCACATCTTTTGTAAGAATATCGATTAACTGATCCTTTGATTGAACAAATGGCAGTACAATGATTCCTCCTTCGAGCTTTTGAAGAATTTCTATTTTTATTAGAGAACAATACAAATGAGTTATTGTCACAGTATAACTTCAGTGGCTTTTCAATAGCACCCATAATCCACAATCCAATGATAAAATTCCTCAACCACAGTCCATGATTGGATGTCCCGTAACATGTTATATATTCTGCTTCCATGGTGGAGGTGGCTATAAGAGTTTTTTTTTTGCACTCTTCCATGAAATAACACCTCCAGCCAAAAGATAAATGTAGCATGATGTGGATCTTCTACTGTCTTGGCATCCAACAAAATCAGAATCAGAATACCCAATGATCTCCAAATGATATGACTTTTTATATGTGAGCATGTAGTCCTTTATTCTCTGAAGATATCTCATAACCCTCTTGACTGCTCTCCAGTGATCCATTTCAGGATTAATAAGATATCGTCTTAGCATGCCAACTATGAATGCAATGTCCAGATAGGTACAAACTTGAGTATACATCAGACTCCCAACTGCTGATGCATAGGGAATCTTCTGCATCTGCTGAATCTCAAGCTCACTTTTAGGACACTGATGGAGGTTGAATTATTTCCTTTGGCGACTGGGGTATCTCTTGGTTTACAATTTTGCATACCAAACCTCTTGAATACTTTCTCAATGTAGCTTTTTTGTGCCAATCTAAGAATATCTCGAGAACGATTCTGATGTATTTGGATTCCTAATACAAAAGCAGTTTTACGTAAGTTTTTCATTTCAAAATGATTTGAAAGAAAAACTTTGGTTTCAAGCAACAAGTCCTTACAGTTGATAGCAAGAAGTATGTCATCCACATATAAAACCAGAAAGATGAACCTACTCCCACTGAACTTGTGATACACATAGTCCTCAATAGCATTTGTCTCAAAACTAAAAGAGACAACTACTTCATGGAACTTGAAGTATCACTGATGAGAAGCTAGCTTGATCCCATAAATGGATTTATTTAATTTACAAACTAATTGCTTTGGGTCTGCCGATACAAAGTTTTCTTGCTGTACTATATAAATAGTTTCATCAATGTCTCTATTGAGAAACGTAGTCTTAACATCTATTTGTTGTAACTCAAGGTTAAAATGTGCAATTAAGGCCACGATTGTCCTAAAAGAGTTCTTTGATGAAACTAGAGAAAAATGTCTCTTTATAATCAATCCCTTCCTTCTGAGTAAAGCTCTTAGCTACAAGACGTGTCTTATACCTTTTCACATTACCTTTAGAATCCCTTTTGTTCTTAAATATCCATTTGCAACCAATGGGCTTCTTTCCTTCAAGTAATGAGATAAGATCCCAAACTTGATTGTCTTGCATGGACTTGTATTCCTCATTCATTGCCTCAATCTACTTAAGAGAGTTAGAATCATGCATGGCATGAAGAAATGTGACTTGGTCATCATCCACCATGCCTTCAGTGTCCTCATGTTCCTGAAGAAATACTATATAATCATATGGAATAAGACTTCTTCCCTCCTTAGTGGACCTCCTTAAAGGCACAAGTTCTTGAGGTTGTTGAGTTTGAACATGAGAAAGAACAATTTCTTCATCCTAATGGGGAAGTTCTTCAACATTGTCTTGTATTGGATCCAAAATTGCTTCTGGAATAGTGACAGGTATGAAAACCTGGACACTCCCAGAAACAATGATAAGAATCGAAATTGAGTGTTCCCAACTCGATCCCTCCTCAAAGACAATGTTTCTAACCTTATTTCTCCCCCTAAACTCAATATCCTCAAAAAAATGTTGCAATTTCCGTCTCAAAAATAGATATGGGATTATAAAACTTAAATCCCCTAGATCGTTCAGAGTAACCAATAAAGTAGCAACTAACAGTTTTAGTGCCCAATTTTGTTTCATTAGGCCTATAAGGCTTAGCCTCAATTGGACATCCACAAATATGAAAATGCTTTAGACTGGGTTTGTATCATGTCCAAAGCTCATAATTCACATTAAAATAAAATATTATTATTGAGTTAAAAAAAATGGTAAACAAGATACCAGACACAATATTAATAATTTTATCTTTGGACAAAAATATTAACTGTAATTGGTATCTCAACGCAGTAATCAAATATTGACAATTAGTTTTGTCAAATAATAAATCGTTCTTTGAACCGATTTATTATCCACATGGAATACCCATGAATTGTCATAAACTTATTACCGCAAGTATATTTGCCATTTGGTCAAATAGTAACATTTCTTTAGGCCGATTTCTATTTGCATAATTTCCAAGTATACAAATTTTATATTTTCAAATAAATTAATCTACACAACAGAGGACACTTTGGCAACATATTGCTTCAACCAATTTATTTTAAAATATCATATAACTTAAGATGTGAAAACACCAAAATTTAAACTCAATTTTGATAGATTAAATTTAATTGTGATTAAACCTGAATATCACCATTTTAAAAAAGTTATCAGTGGAAACCTGAACATGGCTTGGAATTTGCAATGAGATTTTTTTATCGCAATTCTCAAAGCTGCAGTAGTTCGAGTCTAAATTGAATTCAACAGAAGTCAAAGATTAAAAAAAAAGACACAAGAATTAACATAATGAAATTACAATTTTATTTATCATAAAATCGATCTTCGATTCTAAATGATTTAACATGATTTAGACTCTGATACTACTTGATAGATTGAAACCTAAATTAAGTCATGGATCAATCATGTCAAATCATGAAGAAATTAAACAAAAACGGAAGCGTACTTGTATTTGCAATGAAATCGATGATGGCACTAAAATTTTCAATGTGTAGCATTCAGATACCTTTAATGTTGCCAGATATTCAAGAAATTGAACATGTTGGGAGTTCTCTTCCGCAATATGCATAAGCTTTGTCAACTTGGATAACTCTAGCACTTTCAATTCCGCGAGTGACCCAAGATTATTTTCCTTGTGAATGGTCAGTTCATCCAGGAATATTTCCTTCACTAAAGAATCACTCAGAACAAGCTTCTCTAGATTGGGTAACCTTTGAAGGAAATCTAATGGAAAAGTGGCACACCTACCAGGAAAGCATACCAAGTCGATTGCTTTCAGTCTGTGAAAGAACCCTACTTCAAACATTTCAAGCCATATCTCCTTCACTAAGTTCAATTCCATCTTCAATTCTTCCAACATATGAATCGCAATCTAGCAAAGAAGAAAAAGAACATCAATGATAAAAATTGGAGTGCATGTTCTCCATCTTTCCACTTGAATGCATGGAAAATAATTTTATGAACTAACCTTGCCACTGGAAATGGATACAGTAGGGGCATCAATATACCCCTTGAAAGATTCTCTGTCTTCCTCAACAAGCAAGCTTGAGTAATTTTTAACTGAAAAGGTCTCCATCTTTGGACAATCAATTATTTCAATTTTTTTCAATGATGGACATTTTAATACAACATTTCCTGAATAAAAACTTATTAAATTAGGCAAATACTTAAGAGTGATGGATTGTAAAGAAGGGAATATGGTCTTATCCCTTGCTCCTTCCTCTTCCCCTGCTTGAATGATGATTTCCTCCAACAAACCACATCTCTTTATTTCAATGCGCTCAATTTGCACAAATTCCAAAACCATGGGAAGAGTAAATACATTACTCAAGCTGCAACAATTATAAATCTTCAGCAGGCTTAGGCATTTAAAACCCAAAATTTCTTGAGGAGCCCTATTCCATATACACCTCAACTGTGGTAGATTAGTTAAATGCAATTCGCTTAAATACAGTATAAACTTCTCATGCCCTTCATCTGCATTCATCCCATCCAAATCAAAAATTTCTTCTAATGGTTCGCATTTTTCTACTATCAGCATCTCCAAGTTTTTCAGGAACTACAACTGTTTTGATGATATGGCTTTTGAGAAAAACTCGCACTCCATCACCAGTGTCTGAAAGCTTCCTACTGTCATGTACTGAAGGATTCTGCCCAAAAATCGCCCAATTTTTCATCCACAAGGCAACACTAGCAAGTGTTGCCGAAGGAGAGGGCCTAGGAGCCCAGCACAATGCCCAGCACAGCCAGCAGGAGGCACCTGGGGGAGATTTTGGAAGATCTGCGCAATGAGGTTTCGCCAGCTAGGAGCTACGGGCCAGACGAGATTTGATTGGAGGAGTTTCTCACAAGACAATGCCCATAGGCCAACCAGAGCGCAGGCGCACACACCAATGCTCATAGATCACGCACACTCCGTAGCAGTCCCGAGCGTGCCCCGCAGTAGTCCCGCACCAGTTTACGCGCGGCCGCAGCAGTCTGCACGAGCCCCACAGCAGTCCTGCACATGCCTCGCAGACCGTCCGTGTGCGCCTCGCAGTCCATCCACACATGCATCGCAGTTTCACCGCCCTTACGCCCCCCCGCATGCCAGCGCACACCAATTCTCGCAGGAACGTACCAGAACGCCCCATAATCACCCAAAAGTTGCGAGAGACAACCAAAACCTGCGAGAGAAGGCCAGAATATTCTAGAATTCTCCATGGATGAGTTGAGCATGGAAATTTTTGGAAGGGCAAAGCTCAGCCACATACTTGGGGGTTCTAGAAAGCTCCTCAAGCCTATAAATAAGGGAAGCCTCATTCATTTTGCCACTTTTGTATTCATGCTTTTAAATAGTATATGTAATTCAAATTGGTGCTTTTATCAAGTTACATAATCCTGTTAGGTTTGGGTTCCCTCCTATGTGGTAAAACCCATGTTTTTTAATCTCACTTGTGAGAGTCCATTAGGGCAATTTTTATTGTCTTTGTATCACCTTTCCGCAACCAATTTTTTAGAGTGGAAAATCCTTGAGAGAATTTGAACCATCACTTAGAGGAGAGATTACTTTTCCAGCTTTTACCTGTCCACGAATTCTAGTGATCTTGCGGTATATCTACCTCCAATCAACCTAATTTTTAGCAAAATGTTAGAAGACACATTGACCTTAATTCTGGAATGCAGAGATCTGATTTGGAGGTCCACAAGTTGAGGTTATATTGCTAAACTTTACTGTTCAGTTTTGTATTCCAGCACTGTTATGTTTCATCATCTTCAATGGTTGGGCAGTTATCCTTTGTCTGATCGAGCTGGCTTTTGGTGAACATTTTGTTCACTTCTTGTTCTTTATTCTGATCGTTGAAGATTGAGTTTTGATGGTTGGAATGCAACCAGTTTTATTTAGAAAAATAGCCTCTTGTTTGTGACTCTTCTTTCATTTAGTTATCTATTTACTTGTGGTTATTTGAGGTTTAACCTTGTTTCTGATTTTTGTGGCTTATTGAAATTTGTAAGATAATATTTTATAGTAGATTTTATTTGCTTGGACCAGCAGAGAGTCTTGTGGTTTTTATCCTTCACATCGAATGAGTTTTTGCCACGTTGAAGAAATTCAGTGTTCATGTGGTGAATGTTCTTTTGCTTGTGCATTTGTGGGCAACATATTTCTCTTATGTTGTTGCTGTGATTTTACTAATTTTACTCCTAGTATATTCATTCAAGTGGGAAAATATTATTGTGAGTTTTGTGCAGTAACAATGACTTTTCCATCAAATCCTTACCGTTCCTTCTGGTGCTAAGTGGTCAGCAGAATTGTTGAATTGCAATGGTGATATTTTGTGGGGAAAAGGTTGGCAAGATTTCTCAAATTATTACTCTTTAGACAATGAAAAATTTCTAGTCTTTAAATACGGAGGAGATTGTCAATTTTTTGTGCACATATTTGACAAAAGCTCTGTAGAGATTGAGTACTCTTGTAATAACCTCTACAATTCAAAGCTAAAACATGATGAATTCCATGATATTAAGATTGAAGACAATGAAAATGACACTTATGTTGAAGCATTAGATGATATGCAACAAAACAAGAAAATGGCGGAAAAATCTACATCAAAAACTTGTAGACTTGCTCCAATATGTATTCGAGACAGACCCTTTCTGAACAAAATTAGTTCCGAAGAACCACATTTATTCATCTTTTAGTTGATTTGTTGTAGGGAAGCTCATGCAATCGAGGTGCAAAAAATGGTAATTGGAAAGTCATAAGGTCACCTTCATGCTTGTGCAATTCTCAAGCTCTTGAAGCTGCCAACAACTTCACAACAAAATTGGACTTATCACTGGAAGCTTGGCATGGGGGCAAATATTTGAGGAAAAATTGGACTTGTTAGAATTTGAGTACAGAATTTGGGATTAGTTGGATTTTTAGAAAGTTGATTTGGGTAATTTTGTTATAAGCATGGATTAAAATCGGATTGATTTGGATCCATTGAATGAACAAATTGGAAATGCTATATAATTGATAGTAAGAATAAATATAATAGATTAGCGAGAAATTGTAGTGGTGTAGATGAAAATAATTGAATGGAGTGATATTTATAAACATAAAATATCCATGTGAAGTTTTACACACCCACGTGAAAATGACTCATATCTTACACAAAAAGAGATAATTCACATCATGCTTCATCTTTTGACCAAAACTAAATAATATCAATGTGAAATCTTACACACCCATGTATAGATGACAATTTATTTCTCATTTTTTATTTAATTGTTTTTAAATTACTATTTTTTATATTTCTAAATAAAATTTTTGGTCATTTTATAAATTTGACAAAAAATGTAGAAACATAGTTTCAATTTTATTTAGCCATTAAAATTGCATCAATTAAAAATGCCAATAAAACAATCTTTTTATTTTATAACAAATTAAAAAAATTTACAAGCAAAAAATTCTATTTATTATATTCTTTTTTTTACAATCAAATTAAATTAATACAAAAGAAAATTCTTTCTTCTTTTTACAACAATAAAAGAAAAACAATTACAATAAATTCTTTCTTAAAATTCACTCAATACTCTATTTATAAAATAAATTACTAAATAATAATTGCATTAATTGAAAATACTAATACAATAATTATATAAAAAAAGAGAGAATAAAATGAGATTACATAAAATTTAAACTTAAATTTAAACTTGCAGAATTACATGAAATTTAAATTCAAATTAAAAAAATACAATTAAATTAATTGTTTTAATTGTACAAAAAAATTATTTTTTCTTACTTAAAAAAATAAAATTAATTTTTCTTAATTTTACAAAAAAATTATTAATTTTTTTAATTTAAAAAAACAAAATTACTTTTCTTTAAATAAAAAAATTAAACACATCAACTATCACTTGGTAGCTTTTCATTAGCTGAAAAGCTCCACATTTTCACTCCATCGCATCCCACTTCTCTATCGCCTGTGTATGTGAATTTGCGCCAACCTACTACTTCACCTTCTTCTCCTTCATTTATTGCATCAATCCTCTGGGTCAGAGCTTCTTCTCCCTCCAACTCTATCGCCCAATGCTGGCAGCCTAAGAGGTAAGTGTTGGATGCAATCTGCAGCAGAAAAGGGAAAGTTGAGCATATTCATTGACAACCGTAGAGCAGAAAAAGAATTTTATATCTACTTCATCTTTTTTATTGTTTTTATAATAACTCCCATATTATTTTTATTTGAAGTATATTATTAATCATTCCCCTCCTGTCCAACTAGATCATCCTTCACCCTCTCATTATCTAAAGCAAAGGTACTCATTCATTCCCCTCCCCACTACCCACAACTGAAAGAGAGGAAGTATCCAATAGCTCTAGGGAACAGAGTAAATTTCAATTTATTAAATAATTTTAATTATTAATCTTAAAATAATTATTAATAAAACTTTATCATATATAATGTAAACTAATATATTTATTTCTAGTAATTAAGCCAAGTTCTGCTTTTGCTATAGTCAGAACAGATAGGATAGCGATGTTTATGGTAACTTCAGCAAATACTGTCATAACTAATACATGCATTATGGAAATGGCAGCACATCTGACACATTATAGCTTGTTCTTACCAGTTGCTAAATCCTATTAGTTTGGATCATTTTCTATTACTTTTATGTCTTGTCAAATCAGAGTTTCTTAATCTGTAAGCTTGTAATACCGTTGATTACTGTATCTCGTTGCACTTTGGAGTGACCTGTTACCTACCTATTAAGCAATGCTAAACCAATTGACTGTTGACAAGCTTAAGACACTATGTGTGATTGTATCCGTGCTTATAGATAGTATATGTAATTCAATTGGTGTTTTTATCAAGTTCCATAATCCTTAACGTTCCTTCTGGTGCCAAATGACGCAGAATTGTTGAATTGCAATGGTGATGTTTTGTTGGGAAAAGGTTGGCAAGATTTCTCAAACTATTACTCTTTGGACCATGGAAAATTTCTAGTCTTTAAATACGAAGGAGATTGTCAATTTTTTGTGCTCATATTTGACAATAGCTATGTAGAGATTGAGTACCATTGTAATAACCTCTACAATATCAAAGCCGAAACATGATGAATTCCAGGATACTAAGATTGAAGACAATGAAAATGACACTTCTGTTGAAGCATCAGATGATTTGCAACAATGTAAGAAAATGGCGAAAAAATCAAAATAAAAAACTTGTAGACTTGCTCCATATGTATTCGAGTCAGAAGAACCACAATTATTCATCTTTTACTTGATTTGTTGTAGGAAAGTTCATGCAATCGAGGTGCGAAAAGAATGGCCATTGGAAATTCAAAAGGTCACCTTCATGTTTATGCAATTCTCAAGCTCTTGAAGCTGCCAACAACTTCGTAACAAAATATCTGTCTTTCTAGGTTGTTGTGAAGCCATAGCACTGGGAGCACCGGGAGGAGTAGGGGTGGCCACGGTTCCAGAACCGAACCAAAAATTTCCGATTCCGATTTCGGTTTGAAACCGAACGGTTCTGGTTCCGGTTTCGGTTCCGATACGGTATCAAAACCGATGGTTCCGATCGGTTTTTCGATCGATTTTTCAAAAAATCACATAATTTTAAATTCTGAAGACAGATTTTCAAAATTTAATAAATTTGTGAAAGTTATTTGTAAAAAAATACACCTAAAAAATTAAAAATGCTTCAATTAAATTTATTTTTTTAAAGACTTGAACTTAATTATTTTTTAAAAAAAAATTCTTCAAATGAATTTATTTTTTATTTTAAAAAAAATTGAACATAATTTAGAAAAAAAGGGCTTGAACTTAATTTTTTTTAAAAAAAATTAAGTTGCCTACGTATCCTCTTGGAGTTTAGAGGAATTAAAGCCCACGTAGTTTTTACTTACCTTATACCAATTTGACCCTTTTTACCTTAATCGCTATTTGCACCACCGGTTGATGTTCCCGTTGAGGACTCGTCATATAAATCATATAAATCTTCATTTTCTTTTAAATTTTATTGTGCTCTTAGTTCGGATTTGGTCCAATCATTCACGCATGATTGTGCTTCTAATGAATCGGGTGTCATATGAGATCGTGTTTCATCAAGTATGTTTCCTCCTTGACTAAAAGCTTGTTCAACCGCAACAGTGGAGACTGGAGCTGCTAAAACTTGTTTTGCAATTAAAGAAAGTAT
>CAOGCB011282894.1:0-12998 GCA_948266635.1 Cnidoscolus chayamansa | reverse complement strand
TAAGCTTATCAACTTTTTCTTTTAGTGTTTTATTTTTTAAACCAATATATAAATTTCTTTTTAAATAATAAAATATATCAACTTCAATTTATAATAATAAAATATATAAATTTTAAATTTTATAATAATTAATTTTTTTATAATTTGATTGATCATCGTAAATTAAATGAATTTTTTTTATAAAATTTTAAATTCTATGTATATTTTATTATTAAAATAATATAATTATTAAAATTTAACTCAATATTATTACTATACATAATTTTTTTTTTAAAATGTCTTATATTTTATAATTACATTTTAAATAAAAAGTATATAATAAAGTACTAATGCATTCAGATTAGGTTTCTTTTTATTAAGAAATGTAGAAAGTTAAGCAATAATGAGAAGATCAAATTAATTTCTGTATATTAAATTAATAATAATAAGTTGTTGTGTATAATTAGAAATGAAAAATGAGAATTAAAGAGGAGCGTATGATGCAGGAGAGTTAAGATGAAAAAAAAGCCATTTTTGTTTATGATGTCCCTTCTTCAAGGCAAGGGAACATCACCCCAACCCCCCCCATCATTTCCTTTTCCCAACGACCTCATGTTGTTGCTTCTTCCTTACAGCTCATGCAAAAGCACAAATTAAGTGTATATATATACATAAAAATTTATGTTTCTTTACTTGCTTAATTAGGTATGTCAAATCATGACTTTGAAGAGAAGGATTCAATATTCATATGTATTTCTCTTTTTTTTTTTTATCACAATACATGTGTATATATGTATCTTTAAAAATAAAGAAAAAGTACAACGAATAAATGAATGAGGTAGATAGGGATTTTATTACTATATTTTATAATTACCTATAATGGGATTTAATGGCAGACTTGCACGGCAACTTATATTCATTTCATAATCTCTCTTATTCCTCTTCCTGTTATCTTATTTTATTTTATTTTTCATTTTTCTTTTTAATTTTACAATATTAAAACAAATTCGTCATTTTATATTATTTATTAAATTATATTACACTCTATCATATTAAATATACTCAAAATAAAATAAAAAAAAGGAAAAAAAATTAAATGAATTAAAAGCATAAGCATAATTAAATATGTTAATATTATTTCATGACTCTCCAACAAATAATGACGAATCAGGATGACTTGGTGGGCCCACAATATAAATAAATACAAAATAATAGTCCCACCCAACTTCACTCATTAGAGATTGCCCAACGCCTCTGTATCCTGCGCACCGGATCAACCAATTAATAAATAAATAAATAAATAAATAAATCAACATGATTATTTATAAATCATTAGATAAATACAAAGATTATATTATAATGTGATTAAATGATTACACTACAAGCTGCCGTCTAATTAAAGCCATGGTTCAACATTACATGTTTAATTAATAATAAATCTCCTTATAAACATGCATGCCATGCAAATTTATATATTTTAATTCATCAATACACTAAATTAAATAGAGAAAGGTCCAATAGCTATCGTGTAAGTTTTCCATTGGCTGCCTCAATTTGATGTGGTCATAACAATTAACATAAAATATCATTAATTGTCTTTTTTTTTTAAATTATTTTTAAAGCAAGTAGAAAGAAAGAATGCTTTTTTTCTGATGGTGGATTCGGAGCCCATTGATTTAGATTTAAATTTTAAAACAAAAATAAGTTTTTAATTATAATTAAATAAACATATTTATTTAATGTGTTTTTTTTAATTTATTAATTTTATTAATCACACAGTAATTTTCTCAATATTTAAATAAAAGCTTATATAAATAAATAAATTTTTGAAAATATGATTTTATAATTTAAGGGTGATAAAAGAGTGTAATTTAATTTAATTTAATTTTTTTAATTTAATGAATTAGATATAAGATTATTATGATTAATAAAAGGCCATGTAAATGTTGGGCCATGAAGCCCATATCCATTGATGATTTTAACAAAGGAATTAACCATATAACTTTTGAATTAAACTTCAATTTATTTTGTTTTAAATTTAAATACAATATTAATAAAATTATTTTTTGAAAAATAATTTATCCAAAATTGAAATTTTTATTAAATGGTAAACTTTAGATATAGAATGATAAATATAAAAATTAAATTAATGATTAAAAAAATAGAAATTATTTAGAAACTAATCTAATCTACAAATACTAAAATAGAAAAATATCCATTAATGAGTTCGAAAAATTGATTTCCCTTTTCTTTTTCTTTTTCTTTTTTTTTTTAATTTAAAAACAATTTTTTTTGGAAAAATATTGATGCTTTTATTTTGTTAGCCGAAATACCGAAAAATAAAAGAAGAAAAAACGGTGCCGTTTCGAAGACGATCCATACACGTGGATCTCGATTAGGACGACACTGTATGCTGTATCTCTTTCTGATTTCACTGAATCTAAATAAAGCTATTTATTTATTTATTTAATTTCGCTTCTCCTCGACACAGCGAGAGATTCAATCTTCTTCCTCCCTGGTAAGTTCTCCCTTCTGATTCTCGCACTTTCCTTCTCTTCCCATGAATTTGTATCAGGAGGTGGGCGTTTTCCATTTCTAGTTTCTACAACCGCATAGCCAAATCCCCATCTCCTCAATCCTCAGCTGATCCCGATTTCCGTTTACTCAACAATTGAAGTAGTATTTCTGTGATTTTTCTGATGTGTATATGTGATATGCCTCCATAAATTGGAGGGTCAAATTTTCCTTCCTTCTTTTGTACGGTTTCATCAGATTTTCCCACGTCTCCGTGCTTGTCCATCGATTTTGCACCAACGGATTTGAGAAATTAGATGTGTATATCTTTAGCATAATCTGCTAGTTATAGGCAGACCTGCAGTGTGGAATTATATGTTTTTATGGTATTAGTGCTGATTGTGAAGTTGGCAGAAGTTAATCAATGTAGGGGTATGTGATTACTTGATTGTATTTTGAAGTATTGGTCAAATTGTATCCGTATGTCCTTAATTTCTTATGAAATCTTGTGGGATTGTGGGGTATGATTATTATTTTTTAAGGAAAAAGTACAATAAATGGAACCCTTTGGTTGCTTTTGCTTTATTATTTAGACCGTATGCTTGCCTGCTGCTCTAAGAAATTTACTTGTTTACGAGCTTAATGAAAAGGTGCCATAGAGTGTCTTTAGCAGGAGCAAGTATAGCCTATGCTCTGCTGTGACAACGAGACTTCAATCCAAATAACAAGCCCATCAAAAAGTTGCTAGCAGCCATAAGATATTATCTGCCCTATCATTTCTAGTTTTCGTGATGTTCTAACTATAGCAATAGAATCATAGTTTGGTATTTGACAATTTACTGTTTGAAAGTAATCATTGCAGGTCAGTCCATCAATGGTTGATGTCACTCTTCAATGTTTCACTTGCCTAGTGTCCTTTTTCTGAGTCAAATTGTTTCCAGTTCACCATGTGGAGTTTTGCTTCAAAAGCCATCAATGGATCCGTCAGGTTGAAGAATGATCATTCAAAGAGGAGTCAAGTTCATTCAGAATGCTCAGATGATGAATCATCCTTAAACAATAGTAGAGAAGAGGGACTGGAATGTCCAATATGCTGGGAATCTTTTAATATTGTTGAAAATGTGCCCTATGTTTTATGGTGTGGTCACACCTTGTGTAAGAATTGTGTACTGGGGCTGCAGAGGGCTATGGTGAAGCTTCCTACCCTCCCAATCCAGCTTCCGTTCTTCATTTCTTGTCCATGGTGTAACCTAATATCTTTCAGATTGGTCTACAAAGGACACCTTAGGTTTCCTCGGAAGAACTACTTTCTACTCTGGATGGTCGAGAGCATGAATGGTGATAGGTCAAAATCATATTTTTCCTTTCGGGGAGATCACCATCCTGTTTGTTCTTCAAACAGAAATCAAGCCATGGGAAATCAAGTCACCAATATGAGCAACAGGCGAGCCCCAAACTCACGTACTCCAGAACACACAGCATCTAACCATGACGAAGGTCGCCTTAACACTAGATACTTCAATGCTGAGAGAGTTCAGTTATCCCTTCGTAAGTCTTTGGTTTTCTTTGTTCACTTGACAGCTAAGTTTCCATTGATTGTCATATTTCTTCTGATTGTTTTGTATGCAATACCGGCAAGTGCAGCCATCTTGTCACTCTACATCCTTATCACCCTTGTATTTGCTCTCCCTTCTTTTCTCATCTTGTACTTTGCCTTACCCAGTCTGGATTGGTTGGTTAGAGAAATCATCACTTGAGTTACCGTCCTTCTACATGCCAGACATGTCACAAATATGTGGCATTTCTCTTATTGTCAATCCAGTTACATGGGGCAATTTGACGACTTTCCTCCATTAGATGCCGACCAGCTTCCTGGCTTTACAAACCCATGGAGCTCAAGTTGAAGTTATTGAATCAAATCACTTCTTTCTTCAAACATATATTTGTGTGTGACAAATAAGTTGATTGGGAGATGTTAGATTGGTCCTGAGAGTGCTGTTGTTTTGTAATTTCAAAATTTTGGAAGCAATCAACGTAGAAATATAACGAGGATGTACGGGTATCATTCTGCAGTGTACATATATGCACTTTCTTAAGGTTCTCGTAAGAAGACTCAGTGTTTAGAAGATCGTCTCTGTTTAGAAATTTGCTATATTTTGGATGTTTGATGGACATGGGTATGCTCCGAATTTGACTTTGTAGAGGTGGTATGCAAGTGATACTATGCAATTCCTTTGCCATAGATGTCCTTAAAAGTAATAGTGTGGAGATTTTGTGTGCATTTCCTGAAGCATCAGTTCGTGTCATTGACAGGCATGGAAATGTTTAGTTTCATTTTTTTTTATTCTGATTTTTCTTTGAAGAAATTAAACTTCGCATGTGAGTTTATATATATACAATGGAGAACCATGTAATAACAGTGCGAAAGGTTTCTTATTGTCAAATATTTAAATTCTATTTATTTTAATATATTAATATGTATGAAATATAAATATTATTATAAAAATGTATTAAAGTATATTTATATATATATATATATATATATATATATATATATATATATATATATATATATATATATATAAATGAATTCCAACTTAACTAGAATATATTATACTAATTTTAAAGTCGAAATCTAATTATATAATATTAAAACTTCATTCTTATTAGAATTCAATGAAGTGGCCACTAATGGAATGAATGAAACTCTCTATGGTAAAAAAGGAAGAACCAAATAATGGGTGGAAAGGCAATCAGTTTGATGTATGGAATGAAATTTTTGTATGGTAAAAAAAGAAGAACTAAATATATAATGGGTCGGAATCATCAAAGGATGCAGTGAGCCTTAATTTATGGGTTGATTATATTTAAACGTTTTGAGTGTTGAGAGATGAGAAAGGTCGTTTCAATTGGGGAGCTGCTCTCTCTCTCTTTTGTTGGCATCTGCAACAAATACGCTATTACACCCACCCCTCTTCTTCTCTGAAATCCTTTCTTATCTGAAAAAAAAAAAAAAAGAAAGAAAAGAAACAGAGACCCTCTTCTGGAGGAGAGGGTCATTTCCCTTTCTTCTTCGCAGAAACTTCATACTAAGGTATATACTCGCCTCTTCCTTTTTGTTCTTTCTGTTCTTTCTTTTTTATTTTTATTTTTATTTTTAATTTAAAATCCTTATATTAACAAAAAAGTGTTAAGATGGATTTCTCTCTTTTGGACTTATGAATGGGCATTATTGATGTTTTTCTTGAAATATTGGCTTTTCCGAAACAAAATTGCACTTCTCCAACAAATGCTGATGCTGTCTCCTGGAGCCGTAATTTGGAGAAATTTCCTCTTGTTTTTTTTTTTTTTTTTTTTTGATGGCAATCGTAATTATCCTTAGGTCAGTTGAAGGCATGCTGTTGGAAACTTCGAGTCACGCCAACAGGTTTCAGGAGAATTTCTTAATTCTCGTTTGTTTCAGGTTGACAAATCTTTCCAGTTTTCAGAGCTCATGATAATTGCTTCTTCATATTTGTGATCCTTGGTAAGTTCAGAGCTCAAAATATCAAGAAAGTCGAAGAAAGATTTGCTTCAAAATCTTTCTGTCTGAGCAGGATTGTAAAGTTTGCTGTTTTATTTGAGCGACAATGACTGAGGAGAAAATTTATGCAACCCCAGAATATGATCATAAACCCATGATCCTTGAGAGTGATATTATACCAACGATTGAGGACATTGATTCTAGCTCACTGATCCCAGAGACTGATTCTGCCTCCATGGTTCCTGAGAGGAATACCGGGGTGACATTGGAGGGTACCGAGTCCAAAGATGGTTGTGTAAGAAGGTATTCTACTGGGGACGTTGGCATTCCATACAGAAGTGTAAAGATTCTTTCCCGTTATCTTGCTGCTTCCGCAAGTTCTTGCCATCATTATTGTAAATACGGACACACAGAAGATATCGAAACAAAGTCAACAAGCAGTTGTATATTAGAAACAGCGACGGTAAGGCAAAGTAAAGGACATGACATGGGAAAGATTCGACCTTTAGCAGAGACAAAGAAGAAATTAGCAGCCAGTTATGCGTCTTGTCGTGGTTCCAGAATCCCGAAACCTGATTGTCCATCGTCAACAAAGAAAGAACCTGTCAAATTAAAACAACTTTCACTACCCATCAAAGAAATAGATCCAAAGTCAAGGCCTAAGCTACCAAAATCGAATAGTCTCCAAATAAACCGGTATTCAAGGATTAAAAAAGATGGTGAAATCCAAGAAAACAAAGAAATGGCTAGTTTGGTGAATTCACGTAGAGTTTTAAGTAGTAAAGAACAAATAATCCTCGGTAGAACTAATGAAATGGAGAACTCTATGTTGAATGAGAAAAAGGTTTTGGCACGATCAACTACTTCTTTGCCTGCTTTGCGTTCAACTAAGAAGGTTTTGACGCGACCAGTAGGTTCTTTGGCTCCCAGATATTCTGAAAAGAGAGTTTCAGGTATGAATACTGAGAAACACAAGAGCCTGAAAGGAGTTTCTCATTTAAGGGATCGGAGTGCTGTAATGGAACGGAATGCAGAGAATAAAGCGGTTGAAGTGACTCAAGACGGTAATAGTTCTTCCTTGTCCGGTAAGGATAAAAGCTTGAAACATGACAGAGAAGGAATTTCCCCTGTTGGATTGTCTCTACCATCTGCACAGAAGATATCAAGAAGCACTCAAGGAATCCATGCCAGTCGATCACCTAAATCCTCTGATAATAAAAGCTGGAGACACACTAAACAGGGTATTCACGTCACTCGGGCATCGACATCTTCTATGGCGCCCACCAAATCTTCTCATATTGGTACCTTCTCTGACTATCCTAAAACTGGAATTGATAATAGAGCAGCCAACGCAAGAACGGGACCAAGGACCCTTAGGCTCAGAAAGGATGGAGTAGTCAGAAAAGATCCCGAGTCCCCAGCCAGAAAGCTAAGTTTCAGAAAAGTTAAGGAAGTTGAGCCACGCACTGGAATTAGTTCTCCAAGGAGACTCAAATTTAGACGAAGAAACATGATTGACAGCCAAACTTATAGAGCTGAGACTGCAAGAATTAAGTTTAAGAACCCAAAAATTCATGCTGATGAAGGAAAATCTGAAAGCGAGAAGGTGGTTTTGAGACGCCAAGATGTAGAAGAAAAGAAAATAGACAAGAGTTTATTGAATGACATGATTGAGGAGAAGAAAAATCAACTTTCTGGGAGCAGAAAAAGCAAGGTGAAGGCATTGGTTGGTGCTTTTGAAACAGTAATCTCTCTACAGGATCCTAGACGATCATCAATAGACACAGTTGGTTCTCGTTGAGTTGCTGAGGTCTGTAATTCTATGGAGGGAGGAAACACACTTTGAAACAGTGAATGGATTTTTGCTGTTTGTTCTGTTTTGTTGTCTGAAATGGTGAAGAAGCATTCACTCATTCTTCATTTGTTTTATCTTTTTTTTTTTTTTTAATTTGTTTATCAGAAAATTTATATGATTATTTTTGTTAATTTATGTGATTTAAATGGACTGATATCTAAACAGTTTTATCACTTTGTGTGACATTTCAGCAAACACATTAATTAGGTTAAAGTTAAATAGCTTATAAAACATTATTTTATATCTTTTTAATTTATACCAGGGAAATATATATGGACTGATTTAACATTATATTTAATTCATGTGAAGTTATTGAATTAAAGAGATTTTGGATGGTCACTCTGAGAGAGAGAAAGATTATGGATTCTTTGCTTGTATAAATTAATTATTTGATAATCATAGCTATGCATGCAGGTGGTTCTCATTCTGATAGCTTTCCATCAGACTGTCATTAATCTATTAATTAATAAGAGTTAGCTGACATCTCAATGAACTAACCTTCAAGCTTTTAAATAAGGGTTTTCTATGTATGTATTGAATGCAGTGAACAATGGTGTAATCAAATCAAATCAATACATATATATATATATATATATATATATATATATATATAAGGAGTGGTATCATACAAGATCATCAATTATATAAATACATATCCAAACTTTTCATTCTTTTGTTCTTGATTTATAAATTGTTAATCACCTTGGACATGGTTGGGTTGTGATGCTGCTGCTTGAGTGATCTGCTGATTCATCACTTGCTGCTGGTAGAAGGCTGCCATCTTGTTGTAAAGCTCCATATTCATTGACTTCATCAATTGCGAAAAGAAAATGTTAAGGATAACCATAAAATGTAGTTTATTTTTTTGTGCATCAAATGTAGATTGGCATGGAATACATACTTGTGCTAAAAACCCACAATAAGGATCAGGCAGAGGAACTGAACTAGTGGTGGCAGCATCTGGATTTGCTGCAGGGATCATCGAGGAAACTACAAAGGGATAAGGAGGAGGAGGAGGAGGAGGGGGCGGAACAAACGTAGCGTTGGCAGTGGTGGCGGGCGGTGCAGCGTGGAGGAGTGGAGGGAGAGAGTGGGGTGCAGCAGAAGTGTTATTAATGTCGTGGAGCATACCCATCCCCATACCTAGATGAGTAACCCCCATGCCCATACGTGCCAGGAGAGAAATTTGATGAAGATGTTGGTGCATCCCTAAAGGCACCATCATCTGGGGCATGTTTCTCACACTCATCACTTGCACTTGTGCTTGTAGCTGTTTCAGATATTCTATCACCTCGTCCAGCATTGATGCTTTATCCGTCTGCAATGAAATATTAATCACTTACTCATGCATTATAGTTAATATACATGCAATATTGATTAATGTCATAACTTCCCTGACCTTACTTGCATTAGGAACCAGCTTCTGGAGAGCTTTCATCTTTTGATTGATCCTATCTCTTCGTCTCTGTGCCAATAAAAAATTTGAATACGTACACAGCTATCTGTCTCTAATTAAAGAAGATTGCTAATAGATTTACGTACCCGTTCTGATTGATTGTGAATAGCAGCAGCCCGACTTCTCCTATTTGAGTGAGATCTGACTGTTTCAGTTTTGGTTTCTCGATCTTCATCTGGGTTTTCCTAGAAAATACAAGAAGTGGAAGAATATAAGACTCGTGAATTGGAAATAAATGAAGGGTATGTATGAATTTACCGATCCACCATGAGAAGCAGAATCCTCATTATCGGTGGTTTTGGCCTTGAAGCTTGGGGTGGACTCGAAAGAAGCATAAGTCATCATGGTAGTGTCGCTGTCCCTGCAGAATGTGGGAGTAGCACTTGCACATGCACTGCGGTCCACTTGCTCACGATCTCGGCTGCTTCCACATTGGTTTGACTCTGATCTTGCACGTTTCTTCACCAACAAGGGGGCCATCTTTGCATGGTGGCCGGAGGTGGTTTCTGCCCATTTTCCGTCCGATAATTCGACAGCCGAGGTTATCTTTGCTGGCTCCTGCTGTTTTGAGTTTATTTTTTGTGGTGAACTATGGCATGTGGCTTGGTGGACTATTGACTCGAGGGTTTCACTGGTCCTACCCCATGTGGGTGTGGCCTTTGTCGCCTCCCCAGAATTGAGAAGCCCACCAAGCCCATGCATGGCTAGCTGACCATTCTCCCATGTTAGCTCTGCTACTTCGTAATAATTGGACCTGATCAATATGTGAATTCAGCTCTAGTTACCATATATTTGTTTTCTTTCAGGTGTTGGGAAAGAAAATAATTCGTTTTTACACATTTCTTGCTGACAATATTTAACAGAAGAAAGCAATTCTTGAACCAAAATCATATGCATGAGTTAAACTGTCATGAAGTTATACTCTAGCACTTAAACAAGGAAGCACAAAGGAGGAAAGACATTTTGAAAAGAGAGAAAATGTTACAAGAAAGATCTTGTGAAAATGAGAAACTTGATTACAACTATTCAGAAAGGGAAAGGAAAAAAAAAGCTGATCGATCCGATTAACCTGGAACAAAAACCCATCTGTTGATGAAATAAGCTGCTGCAAGTGATGAAGAAAAACCAAGTTCGGCAGCAGAGATAAGATAGACACACATAAACATATATAACAAGTGATATTTGGAAAAAGTAACAAGAAAGATTCGTGGGTTCTTCTGCTCGAGGCTCAGTTTAGCTATAGAAAAGAACATCATAAAAAGAAGAACAGAAAATCCAGAAAGAGGGATTCTCAGAACAAAGAAAGCAAAGAAAAAAGAAGTTGAAAAGGAATAGTTAAAAGAGGAAAAACAGAAGTAGGAGATTTAGTGCATACATGGGGACAGCAGGGTGGATAGTGGGATTCTGCAGCTGGTGGCTATGCACGTGAGTGGATCTGTTACTCTCTTCTCCTTCGACCTGTTCTTGTCTTTGGTGGTTTAGATTCCATCTGGGTACTATACACTGACCGGTCATTCTGATGATGATGATGAAGATATTATTATATGATGAATGATCATTCACTTTCTTTCCATGAACAGAAGAAGGTTTGAGTTTTGGATATAGATTTGAGGATTCTCTATCACTTCACTGTAGTGTAAGGGGTATATGGTCCCCTTGTAAGCTCACACATCACATTGGTTTTGAATTTTGATAGAGATTTTGCCTACAAACTTGTGGTTGCTAATGCAAGTGGTTTGAGAGAATCGGATATATATACACTCCGCCTCTCTTCTTCCTTCGTCCCTTGGGCCACCCCTTTGTAATTCTATTCTCATTTAAGACCTCTGAAAATGGCTTTTATATATATTCTATCTATAATTGTTGGTGTCATAATTTTGAATTTATTAAAATAAAATATAAAAAATATGTTCACAAAAATTTATCAATTAGGTAAATAAAATACGTTGAACGATATACATTTTCCAAACTCATAAAGCATATGCCCTACGCAAAAACGTATATATCTGACCCCGGAAGACAAACATAACATGATCCCGAACCAAACCCCCAAGAAAACCCTTGAATTCCTGGGTTCTAAACCAGCATAAACCTGACTCGGGATTTTTCATGCATAGCAGACAACCCGTGAATGCTTCAATGCCATAAGTAGAATGGTCCTCCTATCCCATGGTGACCACCACTAGTCCTTATCTTCCATTACAACTTGATAATGAAATCTGCTTCAATGTGATGTGTTTTACATTTTGGTTCCAGACAAAACCCTCTCTCAATTTCAGTATTCACACTAGTTTTCTTCCAATTAATGCCGATGCTTCTCTTCCTGGAGTGTACAACCTGGTTTTAAGTCAAATATGGAGGTGCTCTTCATTCCTGTTGTTTTTGCCTACGTATGCAAGTTTCTTCTTCTTTTTGTCAAGCATTCTCCAAGGAAATTGATTAATTTATCAAATCCTAAAGTGGGGTTTGATTGTTGAAAATTATATATAATTTGATGTTTATGCTAATGATGCTTCAGGGTTTGTTGGAATTTATAGTTTCGACTGATAAAAGAAATTCTTATGCAATGTTTTCCTTTTAAATTCTTTTCATTGTTTCTCAATGCAACCAATGCCATAGTCATACATCAAATCTTCATTTTAGAATATTATTTCTCCACTGAAAAAAGAAACTCAAACACAACTCGAGTAGAGTTCAAGTTTGATCTGGTTAGGCTTGGGTTTTGCTGATTGTTTCCTTCAGCTTTGGTTGGTTTAGGACAGCATAATAAATGCTATAAAGTGAAAATAGATAGCATTTTGTATATATCCTTACAAGGGTCATTGCAATCCTCTCATATGAGATTGTGGTGTTGCCATCTTATGGTTGAATTTAGAGTCGGTATTAATAGTCGCATGGCCCAGGATATGACCTCTGTTTTGTACCTATCGAATAATCAAGTAGCATGTTCCTAATGGAACATCTCAGTTAACATCTTGATTAAATATGTTCATACAAAAGCTTTTTAATTCCATAAATCTATTGTCCTGGACAAGGAAAACTGATGATTTTGGTTTTTCTGTTTCTGTAACAAGTAGCAACTTCAAAGGTAAAAAAAAGGATCAATACACCCTGCTTTGGTTGAAATAAAAGATGAGCTGTGTTTTGTGTCTATGAATCATTTTTCTATTCCATTAGCAGCAGAACAAGTGAGAGTCATTCTACAAGAATTTCAGATTATTAATGTATCTATCCCTGGAAATTTCACCTTTCTACATTAGATGTAGAGGGAAGAGAAATTCAATTAATTGACCCTTCTCTTTGTATGTAATGAAAATATTTGTGCTGATTCAACTTGATCAGACAGATCAGTGCACTTCTATGTCTGATACAAATATATTTTATCATTTCCAGACTTCCATTAATGAGTTTGTATCTTCTATTAGTCTCTTTCAGCTCAGTTCACTTTTTAAGATTACATATGTTTAAGCTTATGCCATTTTGCAGAATTGCAATTTTCAAAATTTTGGATTAATTTTGGACGTAAGATGCCAAATGATTGGAGGAAGAGTACTTTGATACCGATATATAAGAATAAAGGAGACATTCAAAGTTGTACAAATTATCGGGGTATCAAACTTATGAGTCATACTATGAAATTATGGGAAAGGGTTATAGAACATAGATTGAGG
>CAOGCB011282680.1:0-14225 GCA_948266635.1 Cnidoscolus chayamansa | reverse complement strand
GCTATAAAACACATGACATAATATGGCATACATGACATAAAATTATTCCCATATGATAGATATATAATATACATGATAATGAACATGGTAGAAAATGATATACATCAGATATAATATATCCCAAATAAAAAGGATGAGCTTGAGAACATGAAAAGCAATTATATAAGACAACATAAAAGACTCTTAAGGAATTCAAAAGACTCACAAATTGTTAATGCTCATAAAATATGTAATGACATATTTTAGAGATAAAATAATAGACACATGATATGAACGACACACACATGTGATATAGAATTGACATTTGGATATGATATAAGACATAAGATTTAGATATGGGATATGTTATGATGTGTATACATATGAAATCACAAAAATTATTGTTGTTT
This sequence comes from Cnidoscolus chayamansa, assembly GCA_948266635.1. NCBI lineage: Eukaryota > Viridiplantae > Streptophyta > Magnoliopsida > Malpighiales > Euphorbiaceae > Cnidoscolus > Cnidoscolus chayamansa. The sequence continues at coordinate 13,836 of CAOGCB011282680.1, read as the reverse complement.
GAATGATTCTTAGAACGATAGCAAACGACATTGATGATGTTATATATGTACCACTTAATAGTTTGAAATATGAGTTAAACTATTTGTAAATGTATGTTTATTTATTTGTGTTCTTATATTACCATGCGTATGTAAAAGACACTGAAGAGATAGAAAACTAGACAGGGATCCATATAGCTTCATAACATCATCATAGTTGATTCTTCTACAAGCTTTGATATCTTATACTTTTTGTAATTTTGGCGTATATATAAATTCTGTAAATTAGTGATATATAATGAAAAGTATGAAAGATGAGTATATAATTGTTGTCCCAAGTATATATAACCAAGAGAGGGTGAATTTGTCACTTTTTAAGTTCAATCAAAATTTGAAATTCTTGCTTTAAACTTTGGGAAAATTTGTGGCTATATACTTCAAATGTGCTATTCAATTAGTTCAGAGTGTGATTGTTTGATTAATCAACAAAATTCTACAGAACACAAAATTAACTAGCTAAAATTTAGCCTGTGAATAAAGTTACTGTTCATGCTGAAATTAGCAAGGTATTAAGGTTAGCTAATTTTGAATGGCAACTCAATGAACTACTAAGAGCAGTATATCAGACAACAATTATTCTTAGTTAATCAAAGTAGGGGATGTAAAATAACTTTAAAAAATAAGAGACAGAGTTGAGAGAATTCAAACACATCAATTTATAGTGGTTTGGCAATGCTACCTATATCTACTCTTCTCAAGCTTCCTCATAAGACTTTTATCCACTATGATCTCTTTTTCCAAGCAAGAGAACAACCCAGTACATCCACCAAGCTTTCTAGGTGCTTGATCAACCTTTAAAAGTTTGATAATCCTACAAACTTCTTTAATCTTTCACAGGTGCTTAAGAACCTTGTAAGTTTGATTTCCTTTCAAACTTCTTTAAGCTTTTACAAGTGCTTAACAACCTCTCTAAGTTTGATGTCCTTTCAAACTTCTTTAAGCTCACAAAGGTGCTTAATAACATCTTCCAAGTGATGTCCTCTCACTTAGACAACCTTAAATAGGTTTTGAAATGAATAATAATCACTCTTTCTGAACTGATATATAGATAAATGAACTATTGAGAAAACAGAGATGAATTTGCTAACGAAGCATAAATTTGTTGAATGAAAGCTTTAAAATAAGACTCTTAAAATTCTCAAAGATGTAGCACATTCATTAGTTGCAAAAGGAAGTAAAAGCTTGTTTAATAGAGGTGACTAAAGCCTCAAAGTCTCAGCTGCAAAAAGTGACTAGCGGTTAGTTAAATATGACAATATCGCCGTTACAGCTTGAAAAATTGTGCAATCTAAAAGTAGCAAATCTCAGTCTAAAATTAGTTAGCTAAAATTGAAATCATGTAAAAGTAGTTTGCTAATTTTATATTGTTGTTTAAAACTAGTTAGCAACTTCTAAAATTAGTTAGTTAAGTTTAACTTTTGGGCCAAAATTAAATAGCTAATTTTAGCATCTTCAAATCTAGATTTCTAGTTTTAGAACTTACTTCAGAAATGGTTTTGAAACACATTTTAGTAATGAACATAAAATATCTCTTTGGCATATCTAACTCTCAATCTCTTACATTTGCCCTATGAGAGAAAACTTAACTTCTTCTTCTTTGATTTCGTCTTCATATTATGTTATCAAACTTTTATCCATTGATGCACTTGCCTTCCATTCTTGATAATTCTCTTCTTGTGATCTACAATGCTTCAACAATCATTAGTTGAATTGCATTAGGTTTTTTTATCATCAGAATCAAGTCTTCTCCTTATGGGGTCAACAATCTTCCCCTTTTTGATGATGACAAAACTCAATATTTGAAAAAAAAAAATATACAGCATTATCAAAATCAAATATACATGAAATAAATGAAATGATTCCCATGTGTATGTGCAAATTTATCAAGTTCCCCCTGAATCAAGTACCCTGTATACTTGAGATTTTTATCAGTTCTCATATCAGCATAAGTATTCTCAAATTTATCTTATCAAACATGCATGTTAATCATCAACAAGAATTCATAAAACATAGCATCTCAAAACCAACTTTTTTGACAACATTGTTAAGCAGTCTAGCTGATACATGAATAACACAAACATAAATAAAGATTGACTTCTCAAAATACAACATCCTAGGACACTTATAAGTTCTCCCCCTTTTTGTCATCATCTAAAAAGGAGGGATTACTACATTAACAAAGACACCACTGTCCTAATTGAGAGACACAGACCTAAATATTGACATGAATAGCACATATATTCACCAATATTTATGTTAGAATAAATATTCTCAATTTTAGCTCTCAAACACAAAAGATTATCATGAACAACATATTTTTAATATAGTAGAAAGTTCAGATATTTCAACACCGAACTTCAAGTGTAATTTCATTAATTCATTAAGAAAAGCATACTCATACTCTGCATTCATAGGATTCAAGAAACATTACAAAAGCACACATTAAAGCAAATTAACATCCTGAGCATATCATCAACAATTCATTTCTTTTGGTCAACCACATATCAGAAATTGATAGGCATAATCAAATGCATAATAGTAATAAATATGCAGTAATTGTTACATGAATAGTAGCATAAATAGTGATATGAACAGTAATATAAATAGTAACATGAACAATAATTTTCAGTCTTCAAGATTGTCTCCAACTCAGCATGTAACATAGCAAATAACCACTTCAAAGTATCAATACTAGCATTCAAACAACAAATTGTTCAATCATTCATTTAATCAAATATAACAGTTCATTTAATCAAAATATAACAACATGCATAATAATGGTATTCATAAAACATAAGCTCACAAAGCTAATGTCATAAAACATGCTCACAATCCTACTATTTCTCTCCATTTTTATTACTCATCAAAAAGAACAACCAAAATAAGAAAATAAACTGTGTAGATTTTTAAAAAATCAGAAAAATGAACTTTTGGAGTTAAAAGGTCCATTGGTTTCTCTTTGCACTAGATTTTTCAGATTTTGCAATTATGGTTTTTAAATCATGTCTGCCACTTTTTATAAGGCTTTCAGTAAGTTTGGAAATTTATGGTGGTTTGAAAACTTTTTGAAATGAAGATAATTCAAATAAAGGTATTATAATCAAGGTTTTGAAAATAGATTTTTGTTCTATGCTCTTTATAAATCCTTGGATTTTTCTTAAAGAATGATCAGCAAGAAAAGATGGGTGAGATAACTCAATCTCATGTTCTGATTCAGTGTCATCTTTTACTTGCTTTGTTTTTTTCTTCAAGTTCCTCATTCAGTTTAGTTTCTAGTTCTTCTTGTGATGATTTTGGTTTAACTTGGATAAGAATGGCTGGCACAAGGTTTGAATCAAGAGTAGGCTGAGGTTTGATAGACTTTCTAACACCACTCTTTGTAAGGCTAAGAATTTTCTTTTACTTAGGCTGAGGTGGTAAGATAGGTTGAGGGGTTTCATGTGCATGCTCACTAACAATATGTTTCTCTGAGTGGGAATCATTGTCATGCTCTATAAAGGACTGAGAGTGTTGGGACGATGCAGATTCTGGTGCCAAATCTTTATCATGTTCTTGTGCGGATAAATCCTCTGTTTCAATAGCATGTTTTTCAATTTCAGAAGCAAGCTCTTCAAATTTAGGAACAAGAACAACTTCAACTTCAATTTCAGTGTTAGGAGCAGGAGGTGTAGTGACAATAATAGGTACTTCTTCCATTTCATGCTTTGGAATGAAATCACTTTCTGCAGGAAAATTCCACCAATAATAGTTTGAAGGGAACTTAGTATCTCTTCATCAGTCTGTCCTAAGTTTTGTTATTCTCCAAATTTTGAACTCTCTACTGCAGTGTTGTTAAGGATAAGGTTTTCTTATTGATCTATATGAGTTTGCTTATAAGGTTGATTCTGATTGCCAACTATGAGATCAACTTTTCTTTCAATCCTTTCAAGTTGAACCATCAATTTCCAGAGAATCCATAATTACTTTTGTTGTGTTCTGAATGGTTTTCATCATTTCTAAATTTCTTTCATGAAGAGCTTTTGTTAGTTCATTTTTCACATCAGCACTTCCTTTTTCCTTTTTCACCCCTTTACTGCTATCTAAATTTTCTGACTCAGTTCTCTCTTTTTCAACGGTCTCCACTTTTTCTTTCTTTCTCTTTTTCTGTTCTCATTTTCTTCTTCCTCATGGCTTCTTTCACTTTCTATTGGTTCATCATTAATTTTTCTAACTATTTCTTTTCATGCTTTCAAAAGAGACTTCATCTTCTGAAGATTTAGAGTTACTATAATTATGTGTAATCTATTTTCCCTTGTCATTTATTGCTGAAAGTCTCACTTTCACCATTGTTGAATAATTTTCTCAAAGCACAAATAAGATATAAAAAAATATATGTTGAAGAGGAAGGTTGAAGATCATAAAGTGAGATAAGACTTTTGAACTTGATTGGATTTCGAAACTATCAATGTGTAAAGGGAGTTATGAGAAAGGAAATAAATGAGTATGCAAATGATATATTTAAAAATTCAACTGAGTGTGCAAAGAAATTTTGAAAATTATTATTTTTTTAATTTTGGATAAGAATGGAAACATTTTCAAAATTAGCTGAGAAAAACAAATCAACATAAAGTTATCATCAAAGTCATCAATCAACTAAAGTAATTTTATCTAACTCATTCACCTTGTGCAGATCACAACACTTAGCAAATTGAGATTAAATCAAGAATGCAGATATTTAGTCAAACTCAAACACACTGTTCACATAACAAATTTGCAGCATTACTGTATTCTTTTAAATAAAGGATAAACGGTTGACTTAAATCCAATTACAGATAATTAGCACATCAATGAACAACTAACTGAAAAATCATTGCAACAATCACAGAATCATCAAAATCATTTATCATCATAAGACAATCTATTTTCACTAATTTAAAATAAGCACATTATCACAATAATCGCATAACAGAAATAATTAAAGAAAGAATAAAATGTTCTTGAGCATGATATTCCAATTCTAGCAATATGTTTTTAAGACGTAGTAGCAGCATCTCTAGTTTTCAAAATCACAAGATACAACTTTTCTTATGATATTCACACAACATCTCAACTAATTCCATGAGTTTCACAAAATTCAACTTTTATTTTAGTTATATCAGTCATTTCAAGTTATCTTCTTCATAATTTTTTTTCATTTAAAGGCTTTAGGCTGCAAACTTCATGGCATTTTGATGAGATTTTCTAGAAGATTACTAAAATCTTGTACATAAATACCTATTGAAATAAATTTCAAGTTTTGATGCAATCAAATAAAGAAGTGAGATCATCATACCTCTTTACAACCTTTTATCAATTTCTTTACCCCTTTTTCACCTTTATCTATCTTGATGCTTGTGTTCATTGAAGTACTTAAGCTTTCCAAGTATTCCATCTTAAAATTCTTTAGCATGTCCTTTATGCATTTTGATTGATTTATGAACACCCCATCATTTAGTTGCTCTTGTTGGCATTTTCTGTGAAGGATCATCAAGAATGCTCTCCTTAGGATGGTGTTGGTGGAATCTCCATTCTTGAGAAAGATCGTCATATTGAGGATCCTGAATTTGCAGTTCTTCCACATTTGATTGTTTTTCAGTTTCATCTTTTGATTGTGCATAGTTTTCTGGCTGCATGTCCTTATTGTCTACTGTAATTTTGAGTTTCTGTACTTTTCTCATTTACTGTGCTGCTGTCAAGATCTAACTTGCTAAAAATATGCTCAATATCATGATCAACCAGATCTTTTTCATCTAATGAAGGGTTAGTTCATCAAACATATCATTCACAAATTCTTCAACAGTTAAGCTTTTTCAATTTTACAAACTGTATAGACTTTGCTTGTGCAAGATTAACCTAAAAGTACGCCTTATACAACTTTTGAACCAATTTTGCTCAAGTTTTCTTTGTTTTTCAGCATATAGCATTTATAACCAAATACTTGATAATGTGAAACAATTAGTATTTTGCCTTTCTATAATTCATAGAGAGTTTTCTTTAAAATGACTATAATGGTTACCCTATTTATAATATACCAAGTTATATTCACATCTTTTGCCAAGAAATATTGAGGAAGTTTTATTATCATTTAACTGTCCTATCTATTTTATACATTATTCTGTTTTCTCTCTCAATATTTCCATTATGTTGAGGTGTTCTTGAACCTAAGAATGAATGAAAAATATCATGTTTTAAGAAAAACTTTTCAAATAGACCATTTTCAAACTCTTCTTATGATCATTCTTCAAGGAGGTGATGCAGAACTCATTTTCATTTTGAATCCCTCTGCAAAATTTTTCAAATATATCAAAGGTTCCATCTTTATGAGAAAGAAAGGATATCCAAATCTATCTAGAATGATCATCCACAATTATAAAAGCATAAGCTTTGACATCTAGGTTTGTAGGAGTGATTAGACCAAAAAGATCAAGATGTAGCAATTCTAAGACTCTTCAAGTTGTAACTACATTCTTTGGCTTAAAGCTAGTTTTGATTTATTTTCCTAATGAATAGGACATGTAGGGATAATTCTCTCAAATTCAGATTTGGTAAACTTCTAACCAAGCTTTTCTTCGAAATTTTAAACATCAAGTGCATGATTAGCATGTCTAAGTTTCCTATGCAACAACCAACTATTATCATCTAAAGTCACGAGGCATTTTTTATTACCTCGAAATCAATATAAATCTAGCATGTAATCATTATCATATCTAGAAGCAATAAATAGAGTATGATCATTTAAGTCAACTATTTCATAATGAGTGGTGAAGGTTACCTTAAAACCTTGTCACATAATTGACTTACACTAAGGAAGTTAAATTTCAAACCTGGAACTAAAGCAACATTTTCAATAGGTTGATTTACAATTGAGCCATTTCTAGTAATTTGGACTCTTCCTTTATTATCAAATTTGATAAATCTTTCATTTCTCATGATAAGCTTGGTGAAATTATCTTTATCTCCTATCATATGCCTTGAACAACCACTTGTTTATACATTACTTGCTTGAATCCTCTTTGTTCTTTAGAAAAACCTGAAAACAGTTAACCAATTTTTGGTACCCAAGCCTCTTTTGAATATTAGAACTACTAGAAATAGATCCTTTAGGTATACAAATTTTCTTTACCTTTCCTAATAGGACATGACTAAATCATATGACAAACTGTATTACAGTAAAAACAAGTGATAGTAAGAAGATAGGAAGAAATAGCTTTTACAAAGAAAGTTTTGTACTTTTTAAAGTTTGAAAAATTGTTAAATCGAATTCCTAATTTTTCACTTTCTAAGTTCTATTTTCCTTTTGTAAATTTAGTTAAATCTGTAGTCAAGGTTTTCACTTGATTTGTAAGAGCTTGATTCTTTTCAAGAAGTATTTCACACTTTTTGTTTGACTCACCTAAGTTATTCTTCAGTTCATTAAACAAGTTAAGTTGAGTTTTATAAAATTCATTTTCTTTTTGAATAACTGTCAAGAAACTAATTTCAAATTTTAGTGCTTCATTTTCTAGTTTGAGAAGAGTGCATTTCTTCTTATAGTTTTTATATTCATCATAAACTTTGGCAAAAGCTAGTTCTAACTCTTCTACATTAAGAGGATAAGATTCAACTACCTCATGTTCACTCATGATTAATGATTCAAGAAGTTCATCTGCAATAGTCATTCCACAAACTTCAATATCTCATTTTTCATATTCTGTTGAACTTGAATTTGAGGCACTACAATGAGCAATCATGACTCTTTTTCCTGTATCTTCTTTACTCCTTTTCTTCTTCAATTTGGACAGTTATGCATGATTTGTCTAGGTCCATTGTATTCACAGCAGACTTTTTTTTGTTTGTTCTTTTTGTATAGGAGAATTTGTCTCATCTTTAGGAGCATATTTCTTGAAATTTTTTCTATACTTCTTTCCACCTTTTTTGAATGTTCTTCTAACTTTTCTAGCCAACATAGTCATTTCATCATCATTTCTTGAGATGCTTGAAGAACTAGAACAAGCTGCCTTCATCACTAGTGCCTTATTCTTCTCTTCATGAGTTACATCAAGTTTATCTCAGATTTCCTTTGCTGATTCACAACCTGAAATTTGATTATATACATTTAGATCAAGAGCACAATATAGAATGTTGATAAATTTAACATTTACAGAAATCATTTTCTAATAATTGTCATCGAATTCATCTTCTATTTTATGTACAAAGGCTTTTTCGGGCTCAACTTTCATGGGAATATAAGAACCATCTTTAATTATTTTTCATGTATTAAAATCAACAAATTGAATGAAAGTTCTCATCCTAGTTTTCCAAAATGAGTAATTCGTGTCATTAAACAAGAGAGACCTAGTGATTAAGTGTCCTTCAATTATAAGTGTAAGGACTCCAGCAATGTTAGAAGTACTATTGTTTGATTAATCAATAAAAGTCTGTAGAACACAAAATTAGATAGCCAAAATTTAGACCGTGAATAAAGTTACTGTTTAGGCTGAAATTATCAAAATGTTTAGACTGAAATTATCAAAATATTTAGATTAGCTAATTTTGAATGGCAATTCAATAAACTATTAAGAGCAGTATATCACACAATAATTATTCTTAGTTAAGTCAGATAGTAATAATAATGATAAATGAAATAAGTTAAAGTAAATAATTATTATGTTAAAATACAATTAATATATTAAATTTTTTATATGACTAAATAAAACAAACACTATTGCATTACCTTTTTAATTAAACCAAATGTGTAAATTTTGGATAAAAATAGGAATAAAAAATATTTTTTATACTAAAATTTCCAAATGGTTTTATTTGAAATATGAAATTAATATATTTGATTTTATATTTTGAAATATTTAATATTAAATTGAAACTCAAGTGTTTTTTTCAATGATATACTCATTTTTAAAAAAATAAAATAAAAAAATCCACAATGTGTTGAAACGAAGATTGAAGTGACAGATTAATTGTATCTGACCATGTTAAAAGTAAAAGATGAGAAGAAAATTCGAAAATGACATTATTAGAATTGCCCTCCAAAAACGACTTCATAGTTGTCGTTTCTGCCATTTGGAGAGCAGGTGGGCCCACCTATTCTGACAATTTTAATTGGTTTCAGTGCAGATCTTAGATTTCGAAATTAATTATTATTCTTAATGATTAATTATAAAGTTCTATTAATTTTGTTATTTCAAAATAAACCAATTTAAATAAGAACAATTATGGTTTACAATTTTCTTTTCCAATATCTTACTTTTTGTTAAAAATCATTTTGGGTATTATATTTTTTAGAAGATTAAGTCGTCAGAAATTAAGTAACAATAAGATAAAAAACAATAATATAAAGAAAATAGTATATAAATAATTATAAAATAAATATCATCTGTTTGTAACTATACAAATTCATATCCATCCTTCCTAATAATTTCTCAACAACCAAAGAATGTATAATTATGAAAAAAAGAAAGTCGAGACCTCAGCAACCGCCTAACCATTCGTCAGGAAAATCGGAGTCGTGTGACGGACCCCCAACCATCATTGTCAAGCGCATCAATCATCACCACTGAAAGAGGAATCGAACCCGGGAGATTGCACCCATGGCAGAGTACCATTCTACCACTAGACCACTAATACTTTGGATCTTTAATGTCTTAATGAAAGTTGTACAACTTTCTTCTTCAAGTTTCAAGTCAAACGTTACAAATGTTATAAGATGTGTTAGTTCTAAATCTCAAATATAAACAAAATTTTTAATTATAATATATATATTGTAACCCCATATAATATATATTTATATTTTGAATATATTGCATGATGTTGTTTGTGGATATATTAAAATGTAAATATCTTTAATGTCTTACATAAATATTAAATATTTTTATGATGTATGAGATTTAGGAAAATATATAGGTTTAAACTTGGCGAGCTATTAACCTATAAAGGAACTCGGATAGAAAGATAAATACACTCACATCTTTAAACCAATATAGACAGGAGCCACTGGAGGAGAGGAAAATGCCATACAAGAGCAAGGAAAAATATGGGTTCGAAGACACATGCTTATATAACATCTATAATGTTCCTGTTTGCATTTGCCTGTAGAGCTCAACCCATGACTTTGGACGTGACACAATAAGGTGCAAAAGCAGACGAGAAGTCAGACATCAAAAAGGTGTGAGAGCACGTCTGTCCCTTCACGTCATGGTGGTATTTCATAAATTATTTTACATAAAATTTGACTATCATTTTCATTCTCAAGTGTTGTTGGATGCCTGGGAAGGGGCATGCGCAGTAGCGAGTTCCAACACAGTCGTGATACCAAAAGGAAGATATCTATTAGGAGTAGTGGATTTGATAAGTCCTTGAAAGGGTGCCATGAATTTACAAGTTTAGGGAACCTTGGTAGCGCTTGCAAATCCTGATGCGCACGATAAGGCAAGCTGGGTTACTTTCAGGTACGTCGATCGGTTGACAGTATCTGGTGGCAGGACCTTTGACGAATAAGGAAAAATTGCTTGGGACCAAAATAATTGCGGAAATAATCCAAACTGTGAGTCGCTTCCAATTGTAAGTGCAAGCAAATGCTACACCGTGCGTCTTCAATCCCCAATAAGCCTATTTGTTACGATATCATTGATGGTTTTCTTTTTTCATTCTGTACTTGTTGGACCAAAACCATTTCAAAGTCTGAGATTTGATTTAATCACCAATAGCGTAGTTCAGGACGCAACTTCCTTGGACAGCAAGAATTCCCACGTCAATATCCTCAAAAGCAAGAACCTCACCTTATAGTGGTTTACTGTCTACATCGGGACACAGTGTCAACACCGATGGGATTCACATCGGACGTTCTGAAGGGATTAACATTATTGATTCAAATATCTCCACTGGTGATGATTACATCTCCATTGGCCAAGGCAGCTGACAGTTATGAATCACAAATGTAAGGTGTGGGCACGAGCACGGCGTCAGTGTGGGAAGGAAGAGCCCATATTCAGAATTTTTGTGAGGAACTGCATAATCTACGGCACTGATAATGGTGTGAGGATGAAGACTTGGCCTGCGCTGTATGGCGGCAGTCTGTCCAATATCCATTTTGAAGATATCATCATGCAAAACGTGAGCAATCCTTCATGATAGATCAAGTGTATTGCCCATGGAACCAGTGCAGTAGGAAGGTAACTCGAAAAGAAATGGGGAGAAATGTCCCTTTCGTACAAGTCACATTGTTACGTGCCGTTGGCTAGTCCATCACCACACACTTTTAAACTCTGACTAAAATCGTGCGATGTCTTTTCTCCCAAGCTCCATCTAAGGTCAAGATCAACAACATTAGCTACAAGAGCATTCAAGGATCTTCGGCAACCTCTGTAGCTATTCGACTTAATTACTGTAGCAGCATCCCATGTGAAAACGTTGAGCTTGCCGAAATTGACCTCAAGTACACTATAGCTTGAGGCCCATGAAATCTCTTTGTCCAAATGTCAAACCAAGTATTGTAGGGAAACTGATTCCACCTGGATGTTGATGCACTCAATTGTTTGTTACCTGAGGAAAAGAAAAGTGAGGAAGTGCCTCATTTATTTTAATAATATTTTTATTTTTCTTCTACCTGCAACTTGTAACAGAGTGTTCACCATTCCATGCACGATTTATATCATCGTTTTTCCTACTCTGAGTGCCTCACACAACCACTGGAAAGAGTGAGGGAAAGAATAACAAAATAAATGCTATGGTGGAATGCACACACAATAATATTTTGCCATTATCATTATGAGCCAAAAGCCTAGCATCAAAATCCATGTGTGGCCATTCAACTTTGCTGGGAAAATACCCTAAAAGCATTTTGCAAAATAACATGCATTGAGAACTTGGGATTTTTCTTAAGTAATTTTAAGCGTTTGTACGCAATATGCTCTCAGGCCATCCAGCATAAGCGAGTAACCATTATGCTGCTTCGAGCTGTCGATCTGTTAAGGGGTGCAAATGATCTCCTATGTAACGATTGGGGATTTCTATTTATTTCTCCATTACTTCCTTTTATTTTTTCCGCCGCGTCATACTTTTCTTAATTTTAATCTTTTTCCTGAGATGCTTTCTTTATGTTCAGCCATTCGCTTTAGCTTTCATCGGCTCTATTCAAATAGTTGTTGCGTTTCGACGGTGTGCACGTGCCTACCTTGAAGCCCGATTTATCGAAGTCGAGATTGTAAAACGTTTTAACCAAGAGAGGGTGGAAAGGGAGCTCGCCAATGAAAAAAATAGATCGGAAGGATTAGCTAGAGACTTGTCTGAATGGATGGATAAGAACGCTCAAATGCAAGATAAGCTGGAGCAGAAAATGCTGCAATACACCTGGAAATGGAGTGATAAGGAATTGTATGAAGATCTCTACCAAGAAATGAAGGGGAAAGTAAGGAAGTTAGAAGACTTGGCTTTGAGTGGAAAGGAAGAGCTTCTACAACAATCTTAGCAAGCTCTGACAACACTAAATTCCATGTTATAAGGCAAGCTGATTCATTAGTATCTTAAAAAATGTAACTCCATATGGAGAGCCTTGCCTGAACCTAGGCACTGAAATGTACTATCCTATAATATCCTCATGATCACGAATAAAAGGAAAGTTGGTAGTAATTCACTGGTTAGATTCTAATTGATGCCTTATGCCTAAAACTAATCTCTGGGGTTAGAAAACCCTTTGTTCCATTTTCTCTCAAACATTTCAATTTGTTTAGGGAATAACCAAAATGATAAAATTAAGTAATAAAAGCAATGAAAATGACCGACTGAGTGAACTAATAATGACTCCTCCTTCAGACCTAAAAATAGCAAAGACATGTGAAAATTCGGTTAAAAGCTCCAGGGTTCACAAAAAGGTCCACTACATGCATGCTAGAGCAAGAAAGGAAAAAAATAGAGAATCAAGAACAGGTTCAAAAGCTGCAAGGACAAGTGTCAAAACTTAAAGAACAAATAGCAGAATTGATGAGAATGATACAAGCCATGGGAAGGCAAAAAAAAATGTGACAACAATGAAAACGCTGCCCAAAATGTACAATAACTCCCTCCTCTATATACGATCCGGACCACTCAACTTGGATTGACCATCCAGCATCCTCCCCTGTATCCAGGAATGATGAGTAATAATACATCCTAAGCGACACCTTTGACAGAAGGTGTTTTTGCTTATCACACATTCCCATCAAAACATACGGTGAATTTGTCCAACCCATCGATATATTATCCCATGGCCGGACCATCTAATTTGCCTCTTGTCGAAATACATGACAGAGTTCCAAGGTCATCTAATAGAGAAAAGGACAACAATAAAGTTGAAGAGGAGAAATAGTTAGCGTTGGAGGAAAAACTAAGGGCAGTAAAGGGGTTGAATATGTACGGACTGGTAGATATCCCTTTGCTACGCCTAATGCCCGATATCGTGATCCCTAAAAAAGTTTATGGTGCCGGAATTCAAGAAATATTCGGGAGCAACTGACTCGAGGATTCATTTGGCCACTTATATGGCTAAGATGTCAGTTGTAAGTGGTGACGAAAAGTTACTGGTCCATTTCTTCCATGAAGGGCTCGCTGGCTCTGCCTTTCGATGGTTCTTTTAGTTGGACAAAGGAAAGTCCGAACCTGGAAAGACTTGGTGTCACGAACGGAAATTAGGGCCTAGGAGATTAGGCACCTAAATTAACAAAATTTACAATTAAATGAATAAATAAGGTAATAAGTGAAATTAAGAAAGTGGAAAATGGAAAGGACATGAAAAATGAAATTTATGAGAAA
>CAOGCB011281999.1:0-20899 GCA_948266635.1 Cnidoscolus chayamansa | reverse complement strand
TCACCATATCTCATGCAACCTATATACACACTAGTTGCATGCCAATTGCATATCACATGCACATTCACATTTAAACAAATGTCCTACCACTTCTAACATATTTTCATACTCCATATAAGTCAAGGAAACATCTTATCATTTTCATAACCTAAATCATGCATTTTAAATTTGCAATTATAATTTAATTGGACCCCTAATCTCCTAGGCCTTAATAAGCGTACGTGACACCGACTCTAACTCTCACATTCTGATCTATTATCCTAACATAGGCTATAAATCCCTGGCACCCCTTCCTAAGCAATCTATGAGCATGCATAGAAGATATCAAACCAGTGGGCGTACCTGTGGTGTCCCCCTAAAGCATGATATATGATCCATCCAGTCCTTTAAACCTGACTACCTTATTCCTATAGTCCAAGGTAGCATCATGTAGTGATAGCCAGTCCATACCTAGTATGACGTAAAAATTTGTCAAATCGAACACCACTAGGTCTGCTGGAAGGCACCTACCCTCAATGAAAATTGGACAATACTGACAGCTCATCTCTACCGATGTTGGATCACATCTAGGTCCACTAAACCATAATGGACACTTCATTGGAGTAGCAATCAACCCAATACTTCTCACTACCTTCGGTGAGATAAACAAGTGAAAGGCACCTAGATCTAGCAAAACATGAACATGAGTACAACTGATCAGAAGTGTACCTGATATCACCATGTTCGAGGTGTTAGCCTCTTGTTGTGTCATGGTGAATATCCTAGTTAGTGCCATAGGCCCTCCTGACTAAGCCCCTGAGGATCATGGTCCTCGACCTCTCCCCTAACCTCGGGCCTCTACATAACTCGGCCTCGCAGTCGATGGAACTACACTATCCGTACCTGTCTACTGTGTCTGTGCTTGTCTTGTCATGTTGGGACACTCTATAGAGAAATGACCTTCTTGGCCACATCTATAACATATTGTAGTCCCAAACCTACACAGACCCTTATAAGGCTTCCCGCATCTAGCACAAGCGGATCGATTCAACTCGACTCTAAACTCGATCGCTTTCCCATTCCGAGCCCTAACTTGACCTTACTTTAGGACTTATTCTTCTTTTTGGAACTTTTCTTTTCTCTCTGTTCTCTTAGGGTTATAGCTGTAAGAGAGGTGAGACTGAGTCTCCCTGCATCTGTAGCCCTAGGAACTGCTAATGTTCCTTAGCATGTTGATCGAGGTGATACTACTCCCTTGGTAATCACGCTCGCCTCCATCTTTTTGGCAGCATCAACTATGGCATGTAAACTTTCTCTCTCTACTGCAATAATCAGTGATGAGTACCTACTATGAAGTCTCATGGCATACCTTCTGGCTTTCTTTCTTTTTGTGTCGTATGCCTGACCCATATACTGTAGTAGATTGGTGAACCGATCCGTATACTCATCCACACTCATCTCATCAGTTTGCCAAAGTTGCTCAAACTTCAACATCTTGAGTTCTTTGGAACTATTTATTATTATCTTGACTGCCGTGATAGAATCAGATAGATCGCTCCCTCTTTATACTTGCGAGCATCCAATTTCAAGTAGTCTCTCATCTTTGTTTTGCCACTACTTCTAAAAAATGCCCTAGTGGCTGTGGCGGTGGGGCAACTAGTTCTGTAGTTGGTTGTGGTTCTACCGAAACTGATGGGACTGATGGGGCTTGGTTCTTTGCTACTGCCCCTGGGTAACCATAATAAGGTGGGTACATTCCATATGGTGGGAAAGGTAGTTCTGTTGCCCTATGGTGTCACTACATGGTAACTGTAACCACCCCCATAACCATAACTTTGTGGTAGAGGTGCAAACCTATAAGCTGATGTATCTACCTGACCACTAGTATACCCTTCCATACCTCTTTCGACACCCATATCTAGATTCTCATCTCTTCTTCCTGTATCCTCAGTTGACAAGTCTCCCATGGACATTCTGGAAGGTTCTGCAGCTTCCCTATTTACATCAAAGGACCTTCGTGAGTCCCTTGACATATCTCCTCATAAGCTCTTTCTTACTCTACGCCTTGATATAGAGGTGTTAGGGATATCATCGATACCCTCATGTTCCGAAGGAACTCCTGATAAACGAGCTGATCATCGTGATCCACTCATCTTAGTTTCTGTTAGGAAGACAAAACATATCATTAACATAACATTTAGTTCATGTGTCATTACATGAACTTACACAAAATTCCACATAAGCATCATTCATATGCATAGTATAACATGATCCTATACTTAACATATTCATTATCATTGCCATGATACTATACATTGACTCCCTAATGGACGTATAGACCCTATGACGTTTGCCTTATGAAATTCTATAACATTTAATATTACATGACTAGGTCCGATCTTTTGAAGCACATGCTTTAATACCAAGTCTGTAACAGCCCACCTTCCTAGACCATTACCGGCACAAATCCCGACCACCTAAAGATGACCCAAACCCTAATAAGCTGCAAACATTAACATAAACATGTTCTATTGACATAAATATAAACATTAACATTAATATCATGTATAATAAAAGACTTTTGATATAATATTAATATGAAGAATATTTAAATTTCCAGTACAGGTGTCTTACATTATACCTGTACATATGTGGTGGACATAAACATCAATACCAAAAAATCATAACATAAACATTTAAGTAATACATGAGATTTTAAAAACATGTTCTTCAACATTTATACATCCTAGGAGCAAAACATACATAAAACTGCATCACAGTGTCACGTCCGAGCTATCCGGTGTTTTTCAGTACGTAGAACCCACTGTTTCTTCGGATTTAAGCTTCTCCAAGTTCTTTGTTTTCATTTTTCATCAAATTCCTTCAACTTAATCTAAATCTTCCTATTCTCATTTGCATGCATAATTCTCTTGTGAATCCATCGGGAACATTTACTAACCTAGATGGAAGTCGTAGAATCCACTGTTTCTTCGGATCCAAGCTTCTCCAAATTCTTTCTCTTCTCTTTCTTTTTCTTTCCTCTTTGCTTTCTCTTACTTTCAATCTTTTCCTTTAACTTCTTACTTAATTCTTGCTAAAACTTCTCGATCCTTTGCTTAGGTTTAAGGGACTTAGAGATTCTCTGTGGTTGAGAGAAAAATGAGGAGAGGCGGTTAAAAATCCTATCCTTTTGACTGCCTCAACTATATATATAGTGGAGGTGGCAACATGGGTTCGATGGCCGAACCTAACTTTTCAGGTTAGCCATCACCAAATTTCACTTTAGTCCCTTTACTTTTCTATTTTTTCATTATAGTCCTTACATTTTATATTTTAGTCTCTTAACTTTAATAACTTAACATTTTACTTCCCAAACACTAGTCCGGCCAAGTTTCTGAATATTACACGGATATTTCGGTCAGGAATTTCGAATCTGACATCTAGAATTTGTCAGTTGTTACACCTTTAATAAGAAATAAAAAACTAAAGCAATTATTCAATATCCTTGCACCCATTAGAAACTTTCAATCCATAATACCTTCTAAGAGTAAGAAAGATTGCTTTCAAAGTAATTTCACTCTTCTAGAGACAAGGATTTTATTTCATGAAATTCATGCTCTAAAAATATGCACTAACAAATTATGAAAAATCTATATGTATGTATGTCAAGTTATAGATTATATATGAATGAGTATGGTATGTGTTGAATATAGATGTGTGTAAACATGTATCCTATATGCAGTCCATGTGATGAAAAAAAAAGCATGAAAGAAAAAAATTAACAAAAATTTTGCAAAAATTTTGCCCAACACCCCTAAACTTAAATAAGACATTGTCCTCAATATCTATATGCAAAATTGATGGTAAATATGTGGTAAAAATATCAACTAAAAAATACACAAATCATCTCTTTCAAAAAAAAAATACACAAATCATGTTTATAACTTTCATTCCATACACAGCTTGAGTAAATGGAAATTTCAAGAGTTGTACCTAGTCAAGTTGTCCAAAATATATAAAAAATAACATGTGTTGTAAAATCCTATAAAAAAAACTATACAACCTACAAATGTATATGAAATTTAAGTCAATCAAAATATATCCTAAATTGTTCCAATTAAGCTTCGTAGGTTGTATTCAACAAAACTAAAAAAAAAGAGTTTGCCATCATTTAACAATAATCTTAAACAAACAAAATTTAGTAATCCATCATTTAACAAATATAGAAATTAAAAGCATCTAAGAACAATCAATAAAAATGAAAAGATAAGTGTTCATTGCAATGTTCACATTCACTGTTCACTTGCAAAATGCCTCATTTTCCTTTGTTTTTTTTTTTATATTTTTTTTCTCCCGCAACACTTGCTCTTCTCTTTTTTTTTCCTGTAAAAAAAAGGAACAAATTAGATTTGAAAATTTTAGGGGATTAAGAATTAAAAAGAAAAACGAAAAAGATCAAGACTAAGTACTTGGGTTGCCCCCCCAAAAGCACTTCTTTTAAGTCATTAGCTTGACTTCCAGAAAATTGCTCATTAAAGAGCAACTTTTCACCATAATAGATATCATATAACATCACATATAGATTTTGTAACAGCCCACCTTCCCAGACCGCTATAGGCGTTAGACCACCTGAAGGTGACCGAAACCCTAACAAGCTGTAAACATTAACATTAACATAATCATTAGAATAATCTTATGAAATCTAAAAAAATTTGGTACAACATTAACTTAAGGAATAATTAAATTCCTAGTACAAGTGTCTTATATTATACTCGTACACATCATCATGATGGACATAAACATAAGTACCAAAATTTGTAACGTAAACATGTTAAAATATATGAGATTATAAAAAGAAACATTTTTAACTTTTATTTATCCTAGGGGCAAATTATATACTCACCATTTAGAACACGTGCACTGTACCCTGTCTCTTCCGCTCTTCTTGCATAACCTGTGAAAAATGGTATGAAGAGAGGGGGATGGGCAAGGAATATAAAAGGGGTAAGCTATATGAATAGCCTAGTGAGAAGATGCGAAAAACCTACATAAAAACATCATTTTCGTGCTTGTGTATGCATCACCTTCAAACATTTCACATAAGGTAATTTTGTCACCAGAAATCCATGGGTAGTTATAATTGGCAAGCCATCTTCTTAGAAGTATCCGAATACCTTATGGGCTAGCTACTTCCCTCAGGTATTGATATGCGCCACAACAGCTCCTTTCGATAGTTATGGACTTACCATATACATAACATAAGATAATGATCCAAAAGAAATTCCAAAAGTCTTAATGTGTTACTTCTAAGGAAGATACCAAAGGACATTTCCAAGGGATCTCTCTGTGGGAAATAACATAAACATGAGGACTTCTAGATCATTCAACATTGTCGTCCATAGATCATGGATAATGTAGTGCAATATATATGTGCATCTAATGCAACAACCTAGGTATTATGATGCATGGGCATGCTAAAAGCATTAATTTAAAATTTCTGTATCGTGAAAATGTTATATTCACTCACCTAGAGACTGACGTGTTGATGAATCCCTGGTTCATTATTGATGTCCCTGAATTCCGGGGTCCTATCTTGTATTTCGGACTTCGGATTAGAGACTCAAGATAGATTTAAAAACATATTTAAAATATCAAACCCATAGAACATCACATAAACATAATATACTTAATCCAAGCAATTTGGATCAGAGTAGGAAACTATCGGCGGTAGGTTTGACGGCCGAAGGTCACCCTTACAAAGGCGAAGGTCTCACTTTCGGCTACCACAAGCTTCCTTTGCTACACGGTTCGGCGGCTGAAAGTCCTAGCTTTGGCTACCAAATCTGGACTTCCTTCCTTTTCCTGAGTTGCTTCCTAATTTCGGTAGCCTAAACTCCTTTTAGGCCGCCGAACCTGGATTTTGGCAGTGACCAAAACCTAGGTCCTTGCATGTTTAACATGCCTAAAACCTCCAATTTCAATTCAATTCATTTTCATACATTCACAATCATCAACTACACTCAACTGACAACATTTCTAAAACATGCATCATCCATTTCCATTA
This sequence comes from Cnidoscolus chayamansa, assembly GCA_948266635.1. NCBI lineage: Eukaryota > Viridiplantae > Streptophyta > Magnoliopsida > Malpighiales > Euphorbiaceae > Cnidoscolus > Cnidoscolus chayamansa. The sequence goes on along the minus strand of CAOGCB011281999.1, from coordinate 14,856 downwards.
TTTTATGCATTTCCTCCATTTTCATAACCTTTCCATAACTTAAAACAAATTCATTTTCTATCTTTATTAACATGCAATCCAATCAAACCTTACTAACATGTTTTCTAGCATCCTTAAACTCGTTTAAACATGCATACATTATTGCATTGTTCATCATTTGATCATTTATCCATTTTCATCTAAACTCTTCACTTAAACTTAGTTTTCATTTGCATGCATCATTGGTTCCCTTAAATCATAATTTCTATTCATTTACATGTTAACTAACCTGAATTTGGTGCTTAAACTCAATGGAACTCGGATTAAACCTCTTTTCTTCAAGTTCTTCCAAGTCCTCCCTTTTTCTTTGCTTTCCTTTAATTTCTTTCTCGACTCAATTCTTGTTAACGTTCTTTAATTCTTAGGTTTTGGGGATTTAGCCTTTTCTATGTTTGAGAGAAAATGAGGAGAGATTTCAAAATTTTCCCTCTTGTTCGGCTGCCTCCACTATTTATAGTGGAGGTGGCAACATATGTTCGGTGGCCGAACTTGATTTTTCAGGTTAGCCCTAGCCAAACTTCACTTTAGTCCCTCAACTTTTTCTTTTTTTTCATTCTAGTCATTACGTTTCACATTTTAGTCCCTTAACTTTAATAACTTAACATTTTGCTTCCCAAACACTATTTCAGCCCAATTTTCGAATATTCCAATCGGAAATTCAGAATCCGACATAAAAAATATATCAGATGTTACATATTTTGTTTTTTGTAGTCCTCAAGAATGACAAAATTTGACAAAATTAAGTTCATAGCTGGAAAAACACTTGACTTGGATAATTAGCTTTGGAAGATAATTCAAACCTTTATTTTAGCTCATAAACCAAATATAATGGTGAATGTAGTATCTCCAAAAAATAAGAATCTTTAATCGATGTTTAAATTGGTGCTATCAATGAGCTCAAATTGATGGCCTCACATATTTCTTTATCCTCAAATTCTGTTTTTGCCTCATTTTTATGAAAGCACTGAAATTCAAATGAAGCTTTTGCATAGTTAATAATACTTTCCCCTTTATGATTTAATTCCTCACTTTTCATTGTTGAAAGATCTAAATTTTTCATATGAGCTATACACTGTTCTACATTTAATTTTGACTCTTCTTCATGATCTAATGTATGATTTGCAATAATAGGAGTAGCAATACATAAAGCATCTTGATGGTCAATTTGACAACAAAAATAAAGAAAGTGCTTCTTTATGCTCTATTTATGAAATATGCTCACCAGTCGCCAAAGCTATATTATTTATCCATTCTCTCATTTTAGAATTTAATCTAGTGTAGAAACAAAATAAAAAGGACCTATTTGTAAAGTTGTCATTGGAAAAACTCTCCACCACACCATTAAACCTTAACAACAAAAAAGGGTTGCAAGTGTTTTCAGACATCTTGAATTTTATTTGCAATAAAGAAAATTAAAAAAAAATTAGAAACATAAAAAACTAATAAGCACACCAAAAATATTTGAAAAGCAAGAATAAAGAAAAAAAAAATAGTAACAAAGAAAAAAAATAAAGAAAGAGAATTATCCAAATTAACCAAACAACCAATCACTTAATATTTAAAACAAGCCAATTCCTTAGTAGCGGTGCCAAAAACTTGATGTGGTGCTAAATGCAATTATACATGTTATTCAAGTAATAAAATAGTGAATAGAGTATCATTCCCACGAGAAATTGTGTTTAAATATTGAGTTATAAGTGAAGCGACCATTTGGACGAAATCACTAACATTGATTGTAATTACTGAACTCAAAAAAACAAGGTTAAGTTATAGTCTAAATAACAAAATAAAAGAACTAACTAATCAAAATTTAACCTAATAAAAGACTTAAATTAAAATAACAAATTAATTGGTCTAAAATCAAATGAAATAAAGGCGATTTCAGAGAATTGAAGTTTCATACACAATTTAACCTGGATTTCCTCTAATCTAACTAAATAATAGACAATTATGAATTGAAGGAAATTAATTCTATAATCACTAGGATTTTCTTTCAAGATATCAAAATCGTATTTTAAATATGGAGAAGACAAAGGAATAGAAAAAATCCAAAATATTATCCACTTGGACGGTGAAATTTCAAATGGAATTCTCCTCTTGGGCAGGGAAGAGCTGTTGTCTTTTCTTCTCCAAGTTGAGAGAAGAGAAAACTTGATTGAGATCCCCTTTCTCTCTCCTTCTGACATTCCGCCCTCTCTAATATTTTGTTCCTCTTCTCACTTTTATATGGAAATTGCCATTTGCAGATTAAAAATTAGTGTACATGGAAGGAAAGAATAAGAAATAAAAATAAAATGTGGAGTCAATAAGAGCTTTTTTAATCATCTCCTTATTCTTATTTTTATAACTTTAGAGACTATTTTACCAAAGTTTAACCTACAAAATTAATGAAATTATTATAAGGTGAAATAATTATAAAATTTAAGTAAACTAAGTGAAAGTTACTAATAAATAAATAAAATAACTAATTAAATGGGCAAAATGGATGCAAAATGAAACCTAAATTTGAGTATAAAGTAATGTTAATAAACATTGTCAAAGGAAATCCTAAGAAGCATTTTCTAGAATATAAAAAAGAGAGAAATAAATACAATGGAAAAAAAACGTACATAGAAAACATGCATGAATATATTTTATCCATACTTTCTAGTATATATAAGAACATTTTATTTGAAAGCGAATTCACAATGCTGGGATACTACCTCTATTTGCTTCTTCATAAACAATATATATTATCATTTTAAAATGAATGGTGATTACTGTATATATTTTTTTATGACATTATATATCGGCAGAAAGTACAGATAGCGGAGGTTGGTGATAAAGTGAGAGAAGTAAGACTTAGATAGTTTAGGCATATTTTACGGAGATCTCCCAATGCGGCGGTCCGTAAGGGGGAGAACCTGATGGTTGATGGGACTAAGAAAGGTCGAGGTATACATAGGACAGTTTGGAAGGTAGTAATAGACAGAGACTTACGAGCCTTAAATATTGATACGGATTTAGTTAGTAATAGGCTTGAATGGAGACGTAAAATCCAAGTAATGGAAGGAGTTTAAGGCGTGTGATTGAGATATTACCCGGGAGCTTATTTGTTAGAGAATTCATACAGCCGACCCCAACTTATTTGAGACTAAGGCTTTATTGTTGTTGTATTGAATAAGTATTTACTATTTCTGAATTAAAAAAATATAAAAAAAATTCAAATTTGCAAGTTTCTTGGAAGTAGCATCACGTGAATAGATTCAAGAAAATTTCAAAGAAGAAAAAAGGTGTGAAGGGGAAAGGAGTCAGCAATCGTACATTGGCTATGCTTGTTGACTGACTTGGTCACTCCCCGACACAATCATATAGCTTTCAAGCTTCCAATCTCCTTCCTAATTTTAGCTTTCAAGCTTCCAATCTCCTTCCTAATTTTCTTTCTCATAGAATCTAAAATTGAAGAACTCCCATATACAGACTATATACTTCTATGATTACATATTATCATCATTAAGCTCGAGTCGCCATTGAATACTCGCAATTTTAACTAAGCCAATAGAAAATATACCTTTCAAAATACAAGAATATTTTACAAAGTTCAAGGTTGATGAAACTGCTGGTTGATCACCAAGAAACTACTGTGTACCCAGCAAAATAAATTAAATGCAGAACTGACCGGTAAAAGACCTAGAAGATTATCTTCAAAGCTTAATCATGGTAAATTTGAAAGATCCCAGAAGAATAATATTAGGGTGACAGAGTAGTTGACTGACTTGTTCTGCAAATGACTTAAAACCTTTATATAACTCCAAGCTCCAAGCTTTTTACATAGGTAGCCCTCACCAATCACCATCTCTAACCCCTCTCCTAATTCTCACTATTGCTGTATCTCCAAGTTCTGGTCCGCACAAAAGCTGAAAAAAATCTTTCAAAGAAGATGGAGCCACTTAAATTAAGTAAATCCAGCAAAATCACCATGCTTCTAAACTTGGTGTTCTTCTTTTCTGTCTTTTTACTTTGTTCTTCAATGTTGCCTTTCATCTTAGACTTCATTCAGTTCTTCAGCTCCAGTCTTGGCAAGAACTACATATTCATTCTCTGCAATGGGATTATGGTTTTCATTGTCAAGAATTCAGGTCTGCTGTGCAGTTCTAGTCTCATAAAGGATGAAGAAAGCCCACAGAGAGAACTTACGACAGTTTCTGCAGAAAAACAAGTACAAGAAACAGTAGACAAGTCTTCGGTTGTGGTAAAAGGAGGTTTGATCAATCAAGATGCAGTAAGTAGAGAGATGAATGAGATCATAATCGTTGATGAAGAGAATGAAGATGATGAAGAAGAAACTGGGTTGCTGAATGTGGATGAATTAAACAAAAAATGTGATGATTTTATAAGAAAAATGAAAGAAGAAATCAAATTTGAAACTCAACAACTTGTAGTCGTTCATCAAAGAATAAAGTGACTCATGTTAATATTTGTTCCATTAATAAGGATTCAACTCAACCGCTCGACCAATAAAATTATTTTATAATTTAATTTAAATTGTTTAGCCCCCATCATTTAGTTTAGTGAGTGAAGAGAGTTTATAATTTATTAAAAATTATAAAAATGCAAAAGAAAATAAAATGTATAAATTTAAACTAATCAGAAATAAACCAACTTTCTACACCTCGAAGGTAAAGAAAAACCAATTGAAGAGAATATTATTTCACCAATTGAGTCACAGATATCTAACATATTCATACCTAATGATTTTCCACAAAGTGGTAACGAAAGGTATAACTTGTATAAATTTTTCCATTTTTCAATTTGATCTGATCTATTCGTTCGTAGAGATATTTATTCGATCGCAGATATTTCTGGAACACCTCTAACAAAGGGACTTCTATTTGCCCGCAGCTCTCGTTTGATACCGGATAAAGCAAATTTTGGTTTTCATTTCCCTTGTGATGGACCTGAAGAAGGGGGAACATGTCAAGTATTCGCTTATTATCATGTATTTTAGATGTACAGTTCCATTTCGGTAATAATATTCCATTTCAGTTGGAAAATGCAGTAACATTTCGATAATAATATTCCATTTCAGTTGAAAAATGCAGTCAGATGTTTGGGTAGTATAAGTGATCAAGGGGTGGTAACTCATATCACGAGTCTTTTGTATACAAACTCATGAGAATTAAGGAATTCAATCAGTCAAAGTACCATGATTGGCAATTGATATATTATTTCATTTCTTAATATACTAATTTTCAAAATGTTTTAAATTTATATTAAACTAATATTATATAATTAAATTTTATCATTTTGAATTTTGAATTTATATATATTAAAAAAATTCATTGTCACTGATAAAACTATTAATTCTTGAAGTTGGGACAAAAAGTGATCAAGAGAGTTTTTTTCTCTTTTTTCTGGAGTTAATTTGCAAGGGAGAGGTTGGCCACTTGGGCATGTTAATCGTAAGTTGTCTGAATAAGATTAGTGTCGGAAAATGCAGACGTCATCATTGGCTCGCCAGTACTTCTGCACGTCAGAGGAAATATATGGGCAAGCACAACATATGACCTCTGCAAAAATGGCAGCCAAACTGGCTTTCTTCTCTTCTCTTTATGCCCCTTAGCTTATAGTCTCAAGTTGACCAAAGAAAAGGGTTCATCATTTCAAAGTCCATACGATTGCTTAGTGTTGCTTCTTTTATAATCGCATCCCCACTAATTTTCTGGATGTGTTTTGGTTGATGAATCTGATGCTTTTCTAGGTGGAGGAGATGGAGAACTCAATCCAAAAGGGAAGAAGAAATTTATAACCAAAGAAGAAGATCCTGAACAGTTGAGATTTGGCATGTAAACTCCATTTGTGATCTTAGCCATTGCTTTTGCTAATGGTTGTCAGATGGAGTTGGCAGCTAAATGACAGTGTCAGGTTTGTTCAGTTTCACTCATTTCAGTTCTAAGATGCAAGCATCTATTTGTATACTAATTATGAATGCTCATCTCATGCATTCCCCAAGCAAATCATGAGCTTTTTCTGTAACAGGTGACTAAGTCTGTCAAATATGAGCAGATCACTCTGCAATTTGTTTCTTTGTTTATTTTTGCAGTAATGAAGTGTCTCCATGACATGGAATGATTGAAGAAGAGTTTGAATGATAAGCTAGCGTGGAGAGATTTATTCAAGCAATGAACAGAAACTTTCTATATTCATCACATTTTCCGAGGTATAAGCCAAATAAGTCTAAATCTCACACCAGGGAAAATTTCTATTGACATTGCTAAGATAAAACTTTATTAAATAATCATATAAAGGAAGAGGCAGAAGATAAACATTGCTGAGTCCACATTCCACGTTGTGCTCAAGAAGCCTTCAATGGGAACCAAAGCTTACAATTGCAAAAAAAGAGCAGTAACATCATGTTCTAAAAAAATAAAGTTGCTCCACTTTTCCTTATGCTTACATATTTTCTACTAATTTTCACTAACTTTCATCAATAATATCTATTTTGTCTAATAAATCTATCTATAAGGAATATGCTATTACCTTTTATGGTCGAGCGGGCTTGTATAGAATTACTGTCACATATTTCTGAAGAAAGCGATGGGTTGAGCCAAGTGCGACAGGCTGACTTCGAGCCTTCTGAATATATAGATGGTTCAATACTGCATGCTTAGGCCTTGGCAGTGATTGGTGACTTTCCATACCCGAAGATTGGTAGTTCAACAATGTTAGTTGAAGTTGGGGAGGTATGTCAGGAGGCTGCTTACTGAAATCGTAGTCATCCAAGGACTTATTGTTGTAGCTTGGTATTGGGGATGAAGGAGTTTCAAACTCAGACAGGCTTTCAGGAGCTTCTGGAACATCCTCCTGTAAAGCAGATTGTAACAATCAAAACAAAGTAAATGAGTATATAGTGATCTGAAGGATACAGAAGAACCAATAAATTTGCAGTGGAACTACAAGTAGAAGGGCTGCAAGAATTCATATTTTATTTTATTTAGGAAATTCGAGATTGCTTGGGATTTTAATAAGTGCTTATTTAGTATTTTATTGTTTAGGATTCCTAATCATAGTACTAGACTGAGCAGCCCTTAGAAACAGAGAGTAGACAGAGAAAGAAATAGAAAGATAATTGGTTAAGAAAAGGAATAGAAAGGGGAGAAGCTTATGAGAGATTTAGAAACAGAGCAGAAATAGAGAAAGATCTACAAAAGAAGAGGAAAAGAAATATCTTTGATTATTACGATCTTTGGAGAGTTTCCTCTTTAGAAATGACTTCGTATTTACACTTCTTTGGATCCGAATTGCTTTCTACAGTTGCAACTGATTGAAGAAATAGTTACAACTAATTAACTATTAGACAATCTTATTCTACTGCTAATTCCCCTCCAAAATCATGCAGCTGAAGATATATATATATATATATAAAAGAAAAGAATGCAAAAGTTGAATGTTTGCAAACCCACTTCCAATAAATAAATATAAGAAAGGTCACAACAGGCCATCTCAGCACAATATAAGCCAATGAACCTGCAGAAACTCAAAGCCATGTTGTCTAACAAAACTCAATCATTTCCAAATCCAGCAAGAGTATGCGGATATTGAAGATGAAGCTGATGACTTAATCCATTTTTTGAATTAGTAAACACAATTCAGACCTTTTAGCCACAGCATAGTATGGAGATATGAGAATCAGAATACAATGCATGACTAAATTATTAGGTGGCTGTTCTACTACATTAAGTTCATATTTTTTACTTCTGTTCACAAGGCTTGAGCACTAGCTCAATTGTCCAAAGCTAATCCAACTTCGCAGCAATGATAAAAAAATTTGCAGAAGTTCACCCTTGACTCCCTATTGTATTTCAAATATATAGAAAAATAAGGGATTAGTAACAAAAGGCAAGTCAATGCCTGGTTAACATTTGAACTGGTGATATATTTTTGCGTTTCATCTGTTCAACGTTCTAACAAATTTCTGAAGTGTGCAAATCTCCTACATGAATTGGCCTGCAAAAAGTTTGGCCAAAGTGTGTTTTTCTTTTAGAATTTACATCCCAGTTAGTTTAAAAAGTTCTTAGGAGTGAAAAAAAATCAGATAAACAAAGTTTAATGACAGAGAGCAGGACTCTCTTTCCCAGAAAATAGTAGAAACTATAGGGAAAATAGAGAAAGAAGGTAGAAAGAATAGAAGCGGAAAAAAGAATAATATAAGAATTATGTATTTGATATCAAAATTTGGAACATGAGAGCTATATGGCTCTATTTATACAGTTCAGTCCCTCTCTCATTACTATAACTGTCCTAACTGAAATAACTGTTTCTCACCCTATTCCCTCCTTTTACTCCACTAATTATAGCTATTAACAACTATACCTCCATTTCCCACTTATTTCCAACCTTCTTCCTTCCATATGTGACAATCAACAAGAGTTGAAATGTGTCCCAAGGTAGGTGTTAAAAATATGAATGATAGTCCCTAATAGTTTCATTGCACGATTTGTAATTGCAAGCTACATATACAGTGGCTTTGTATTTGAAAAACATAGTCATCCTGGGTATATCTTGTGCAATGTTTCATTGTCTTTATATAGACATTCAGACCACTCAGTAGCTTTGCAAAGCTAAAGGCATATTGGACATTCCATTTGCATTCTTTCTGTCTATACATCTTCATCTGTGCTAGAATTGTTTTTCAAAGAAAAGTTCACTTTATTTGACAGAGTAGGCTATGTACAGAAAACATCAAATTATTTACAGGGATAATCATGCAAAGCCATGCCAAGTTTGGACAAAAGGCATTTCCAATTTGCAGTGCAATTGCAACAGTGAGATAAAATATTGCCAAATGAACATCTGCATTTTCTTTTTCTTTCTTGTGTTCCTTTTCTCTTTCTATTTCATGAGCATTTATGCAGATAACACAGCAAAAAGAACTATGTATTATTCATAATTTGAAGAAGCAAAATTACCTCTACATTCAAAATATTGTATGCGATCCCTGATTCATCACATTCCCAGGGCAACTCTGAAGCATATCTCAATTGGTCATCAACAATAAAGCGGTAGTGGAAAACACCAGAGGGTAGCATCTTCAAAATGACAAAATCTTTTCCCACTTTATGCAAATGCTCTCTGAGAAAAATAGATAATTTCCTAGTGAATACTGCAGCAAGAAAATGTATAACCTGAAGACCACACCAGAATGAAAACAAACAATAATTTCATACCTTTTGTTCCAGTTATCCCATGATCCAGTGACAGCTATTTGCTTGCCTCCATTACTCCATGTTATCATCACAGCACTCACTTTCTCACTGAATGCATCCCTGGAATCTGTTACATTATGTGCCAATGCATAATTCTTGACATGCATAATTTCAGTAGGTCTTGGTCGAGGAACCGTGGGAACCTGGGGCATAAATTTTGACAAATTCATTTCTTCTCAATGAAGAAAAGAAGAAAGTGAGAAGAAAAAGCAAGTGTTTTTTCTTCAATGTCTGTATATGACAAATTATCCAAATCAAACATCCCTTGTAAGCAACACATTCGACTATAATTACTCAATTCAACTCATTAAGTCTCTGTCACAAATTAGGTAGAGTCAGTTCATGAATTCTTCATTGGAGTCCCTTGAATTATTTTCTTGTTTTCAGCTTTACGCAGGACTAAACTTTCCATGACAATGCACATTCTACCATAAAGAAACTCCAAGTTTTCTCCGTTTTCTCAGTTCCACTTTCAATTCAAATATGGAATTTAATGGATTTCAGAGCAACATCCATTTCTACTTAATTTTATTTCAAACATCGAGGATACATTATCTTTTCATTTGTCTACAAAGACAAAAAAACAGATGTTATTTCAAACATTGCACAGATGACTAAATCACATTAGCAGAAGAATTAACCACAGATACCTCCAGAAGCAGTAATTTTAAGAGCAAAAATGTATTCCCAGAAAGCAAAATATCTAAGACAGATAACGATGACATTCACTTGATAGAATTGTCCAGTACTCTTGCAAAAAGTCTTGAGAAATACAAATTTGAAACAAGCAGGAAATATCAACAAATTAACAAATGATTCTATTCTGACAGTAGAAAGATTTGAATAAACATCAATAAATATCACGGAAAGATAAAAAGGGCAGTGCATTTTGAGAAGAAAATTTCACTCGGTTAAAGCAAAAGTATGGGCTCCATAATCCCAAGGTCGAACAACTGGTAAACTATAAATTCACATGCGCATATAATCTATAAAAAAACTCACACCTGTGGATTGAAAGTAGGAGGAGGCTGCAGGTATCTCCTAAGACTACTGGGAGGGGAGTGCTCCATGGGCTCTGACTCTGCATACACCCCTGAGACATCATAGCTAGCCCTACCATGTGCAGCAAAACCCATGCCCTCCTGCTCATAACCCTCTCCTGAAGTGCCTTCTTCATCACTTTTGCCACTGGCATTGCCCATCCTGATAAATTACAATAAAACAATCAAAACCCAGATAGAATCTTAGCCTTAATTACAAAAAGAAGGTAAAAAAAATCATCAAAATTAATTGTCCATGACAGGAAAAAGAAAAAAACAAGCATGATGAAACAAGAAGGAAGCAGACCCAAGGGAAATGAGGAGTGAAAGTTTGCTGTGTGGGGTTATGTGACTTGCTTACCCATCACTGCAAATAAATTGCATAAGCAAAAGAAAGCACGCAACTCATAATTAACTCAACAGAAAGAGGCAACATTTGTTTATTGGAAGCTTTAATTCACACAACTTTGATTGATTGATTGATTGATTGGTTGGTTTTTTTTTTTTAATGGAAAGTGCAATTTGTTGCTCACTCTTGAGTAGCAAGTGAAATCTCTCTCTCTCTCTCTCTCTCTCTCTCTGTGTAAGATGATTTTTCTTCTCCAATAAATTTGGAAGATCCTCTCATGGACTAAATCATGGTTGGTTTACTGTTTCACTTTCAGAAGCTTTTCTCTCAACTCTTTCTTACTGTTCATACCCTTTATTATGTGTTTGTATTATGAGATAATTTAAGAATTTGTTTATCAATTTAATATAAAATATAAATTATTAATAAGTGAAAAAGCAAATGGATATTAAAAAAAAAATAATTTCACTCATAATTTTTAAATAAATATATATTTTAATTTAATATATAAATAATTTATATAAAAAATATATTTTAAAATATATTATTTTATTAATATAAATATAAAAAAAATCTATATGCAATATAAGTTTTTATGAAAAAAATAGTGTTGGAATGAAATTAAAATAAAATAATATATATTATTTTATAGTACAATAAATTTAATAAAATTAAAATATATAAAATATAATGAGTTTTTTTTAATATATATAATAATCTAAAATTAAAGTTTAAAAATTTAAATTAAATATAAATTAAATAAATAGGGAAAAATAAATAGAAAATAAATTTTAATTAACTATAATATTTTGAAATAATATTATATAATTATACTTTATTATGGAAAAATTGTAAAAAAAAATTCATTAAATTCTAAAAAAAAAAGTATTAAAATTGAAGGATATATGTGATATATTTATTTAAATTTAGAGATAATAAATCAAATTTTATCTAAATTCATTTGAAATTTGAAGATGTTTGTGTTTAAAAACAAATCAAGAGATGCAAGTGTTATCCTTTGTATATATAAGAGTTGCATTCGTTATATCATTTTTTCAATTTAATTAGATATTAATTATTAATCTAAATAAATTATAATCATATAGTCTTATTCCTAATAAATAATTACAAAATAATATATTTAAATTAAAAGAAAATTTATATATTGCGGAATAAAAACCCTTCAATCTTTTATTTATTTGAATATGAAAATATAAATATGTTTAAATTTTTTTTAGTCTCAATTTTAACATAACTAAAGGATGAAAAAAAATTTGTTGATCAAAAAATATTTTCATAAATTAAAATAGAAGATTGAGTTAATCATAAATAATTATTAACCCTTAAAATAGAAACAAGTTAAGGATTGCTATGAGGATGAACCCTTAATTGCTTTAATGTTCATTTTCTTGGCGCAGCTCGAACCATTTGAACTTGAATTGGATTCACTGTTATGATTAATCCTTGCTTCTGCTTCATCTATAACTTATTCTTCTTTGACTTCTTAATCAACTTACCACCCTTCTTATCACTCGATATTAAGGTGGCGAGTGATGTGAAGTCAAATCTTCTTGTATCAGTCGCATGAGACACTGAGGATGACTTGGTCTTAGTTGTCTAAGGCGTTATCACTCCTCCAATGATAGTATTTGCTTCCATCTTTCAGGCTGTATCCACGATTGAATGGGAGCTTTCCTTTATAGCCACCATGATGAGTGAGGAATAACTGCTATTCAGCCTCATCGCATACCATCTCGCCCTTTTTCTCTCGGTATCATAAGCTTGACTAGCATATTGCAGCAGGTTTACAAACTTATTTGTGAACTCAATCACACTCATGTCATCTGTCTGTCTTAACTGTTCAAACTCTATCATTTTTAACTCTCTCGAGTCATCTGGAAACGCACATTTGGTAAACTCATTGGCAAATTGTTCCCGGGATAACTCGCCTACTTTGCCTCTATGTAGGTCTTAAACCATTCCTTTGCCTTCTTACACTTCAATGTAAACCTTGCCATCTCAATGGCTTGGTTATCACTCTCCTCCAGCTCATCCTTGATTACCTTCACATATCCAAATGGATCATCTCCTTCCTTATACTTGGTTGCATCCTATTTAAGGTAATCAGTCATCTTTGCATTCCCTCGACTACTCGACCTAACTCCTAAAGACTCGGATTCTGAGTTTATTGGATTGGTAGTGAGTTGAGGAGCTGGGGTAGTTGGATTTGGAGGCATAAGTATAGGCCCTTGGTATCCGGGATACATAGGGTAGGTAGGATACTATGTGTAGTAGGGCGGGTAAGGCATGAATGAATGGAAGGCATTTGACTCTGATACCCTAAACTATCACTTGCTGAGTACCTATAACCAGTCCCTTGCCTGTGTTCGGATTGAGGAGGTACATATTATGGCTTAGTAGCATCCCACCCCTGTTATAACCTCTCATACCTCCCATAACCAGACTTGCATCTCTTCTCTGTTGTTCATCTTCATTCGCTGCTGGAGGATCCCCTAAAGATATCCTTGCAGACTCAATGCTTTCCCTACATACATCAAAAGATCTCTTAGGATCCCTTGATGACTCTCCCCTTGAGTTGCTATTCACTCTTCGCCTCACTGAAGAGGTGATCGGGACATTCTCCATTCCCTCATTCTCGGGAGGAGCTCTTGTCAAACGAGTAATCTCCTTAATCCTTTTATTTTTGCTTCTGTTAAGAAGACAAACATGTCATCATTATATAAAGCTCACGTATTTCCACATGAACTCACATTCATCTCATAGCATTTCATGTGCTTTTACATTACAGTACATGCAACATATATTTCATACTTTGACTTAGACTCCTACCGCACATCTTATGCTGCTTGCCCTTTAACTTGCTATAGACATCATTCTTTTACTCATAGATTTGAGCATATGAACCTTGAGCTCTGATACCACTCTATAACAACTTGGCCTTACCAGACCGCTATCAATGTTAGAATCTCGACCTTCTGAAGGTGACTAAAACCCTAACAAGCCTATGTGTTATCATACGTCATATTTTCATCATAATTTTTTGTTTTTCATTTCATTTCTTTCATCACATTTTATCATCTTATCGTTCATTATGCATTTTCATTCATTCTTATACTTGTATGCATACATTGTACATGTATTATATAATATTTATAACATGCATGTAATATAAAACTATCATGGCATAAGGAAATATATGAAAGAATATAAAATTCTTTACCACCTAGTGACCATACATTCCTAATTTCGAGTCATACATAATTATGTTACTCTGTTACACATTCTGTAATATTACATTATTTAGGGCAACAGTAACCATACATACTAATCTGGAACCCATCTTTCTGTGGTTACTTATTTTTTATTCATTTATCTCATTCTTTTTATTTCTTTTGCAAGTTATAAATGTCTCTATTACATTATTTGATTATCTATATGACTCGGTTCTTAAGCTAATTTCACAGTGACCGGATTATCGTGCCAATGACCAGAAACTGAGTTTTGCCTAGAAGGTCAAAACCTGCTTCTCAATGTTTCCATTATATTTAGACTCATTTCCATACATGTTTTCACTCAGAAACATATCATTTAAACTTATTTTGACATCATTTAATATTACCTAACCTTAATAACATCATCTAGACACCTACATTGTATTTTAACCTCGTTTTTCATCATTTTATTATTCATTATCTCTCATTACTGTTCATCATTCTATATTTCACCATAACTCCATTAAACTTAATATGCAATAACATTTTTATCATCCTCTAACTCATTTTCATGTATTCCATTCCATTTGAACATCCTAAAACATGCATTACTTCATTTATATCATCAATCGGGTCCTAACCCAAACTTGCAATTTCATTCACATTTCTCAAATCCCTTTCTATCCTTCATGCATATTCTATTTTTCACCTGGCTATCCCCAAACAAGTTTGAAGGAGGCTAACTAACCTATTTTGAAGGTGATCGGTGAAGGAGAGCTAGATCAAGTTTCTCCCGCCGGTGAGCTTGCTTCCCTTCGGTTGAAGCTTGCTCCCCTTCGGTTGAAGCTTGCTCCCCTTCGGTTGAAGCTTGCTCCCCTTCGGTTGAAGCTTGCTCCCCTTCGGTTGAAGCTTGCTCCCCTTCGGTTGAAGCTTGCTCCCCTGCGGTTGAA